>JAEMON010000006.1:19446496-19459022 GCA_030264115.1 Lygus lineolaris | reverse complement strand
TTTTTCGGTTTTAACCGCGGGAAACCGGTTTTTCGGTTTTAACCGGTTTTTTCGGTTTTAACCGAATAACCGGTTACGGTTTTTGAAATGAAAACCGGAATCATAACCGGTTTTTTAAAAAACCGGAAACCGGTTCTAGATTCTCATAACCGCACAGGCCTATGCTAGTGGTCCGATGGCGTTTATTAGTAGGGGACGTCTACGGTCTAACTGACGAAACCCTTGAAAATTTCATCAAAGTCGGACCATAGTTTTGTATAGTTAGACCACAGACAGGCCCCGACGGACAGACACGGATACGCATTTGTTCAGAAAGCTTCGAAACGGCCAATAGTCCAGCCTTTAGTGGCTAATTTAGGTTTCCTACCTACTTCCCTCCTCAGGGTTAAGTTTCTACCTTGCGTCAACTTTCTTTAGATCCTTATTAGCTCTCGGAGACGCTCCACTCTTCTAGCTTTCCCTTCACTGAAGATGCAAGTTCTATTCTTCTCTTCTTTGTTGAGTGTCCCCTTCTGTCCTGAGTCCGCGTCTTAGTAGGTGGATTACTAAGAATTTGATTGATCTGGACGTAAGGTGGACTCGAGAATTTTCTTCAAGAATTCATCATCTTAGATGTACTTACCGCCATCTACGACTATAGGACTTAAACTGTTAAAGGAGGGGGGTTATATATATACTTCTGTGTTGGATATCTCCACAAAACGCTATTAAGTAAGTACACTAGTGGTGAAAACGTACCGCCTGCATTCGATTCGAGATCTTCTTCTGGCCCTTGTTTTGCTTCCTCACTACCGAAGGTATAAGAAAGATTGGTGCAAGCAATAAAAAATGGTGCAATCAATAAAAAGTGTATCCAAAATTAAAATGTTCACTTGCTTTTTGCGTTTCAAAGCTAACTTAACTATACAATTTTTGTTCCATGCCTGAGTGTTCTTCTATGTGTGGGCAATCCTTTTCCCAGGCAAAACCATACCAACACTATTCGCCCGATTTTGATGAAATTTGTAGGGATTGTGCGAGCCCCTATAGGCGGTTTCCTATATGAATGTAATCTCCGTTGGACCGATGTATGAATGTTGAGGGTAGCCTCATGGTGATATGTTATGAATTTCATGACGATCGAGTCCTTAGGAGCCTCTTCGCGTATGCAAATATGAAATTAGTTCGTCAAATGCGAAAATCAGGCCAGGCCTGCCGAACACGCCTGCAGACAATTCTCACCGATCTGATCCGCCCATCACCGGCCCGTTGTAGCCCATACACGTACAAGCCGGTCCGTGAGAATATCCGTCATAAAATTCGCTCGCAGGGTTGATCCGTTCATCGTCATGCAAGCATGACAGGCCACAGGCCACGGGCCAAGCTCTCGATATTATCTATGTGTCTCTTCCACTAAGAAAATTCACTTAAAACACTCCTTAGACACAGATCGAAAGACACAGATCCGCACGTGTATGGAGAAAAAAATCGCCCGACCAACTGAAGGGCCGATTCAAAATATGCAGATCCCCCCTCCGCTACGGGCTTCGCCATACACGCGCAGGCGACGCCTGTCGGTTTCCCAGCGGGCTAAGCCTTCAGATCAGACCTTGAGGCTCCTTCCTCATACACGAACAGTCCGGGCCTGCGAATTCCCCCGAAAAATCCACTCGTGTATGGCTAGCTATTGATAGCCGAAGCGCATGTTTGAACGAGAACTTGTATGGATCCCGATTTTTCACAATCGATTTGCCCGATTTTTGATGGTACTAAGTAGGCAGGGATTTAAGAATAACATCCTGACTTCAGCTGCAGTCACTGTCCATTGCGTATGAGTACCAGAGTGCATTTTCGTTCGGATTAGTCGGCCGAGGGTCGATTATATTTGTTATATTGATTATATTGAGGGTGCTGTAGCATATCGATTTTTGATTCAGAAGAGGTATGCTGTACTGTTCTGAAGACGAGAGCAGGACACTCGAAACGTCAACGTATTAAAATAATAATGAAATAATTGACTTGTTTCATTTTGGGGCCGATAACCTACAATCTGATAGCTACAGCGTGCATAGAGCACTTGAGGATCGTATGCATAGAAATGCATAATCCTTCATCTTACTTGGAAGACGTTATTAATACTTGCCTGAGTGTAATAATACCGAATTATTTATAATATATATTCACGGGATTGAGTATCCCTTTACAATAGAAAAAATAAAAAATGCAGCCTTTGAGAACAACATAAAACTTTAAAAACGAAAAAAATACTCTAGAAATTAGAAAATATGAAGGTGGACAAAATAAAGCAGATACAGAAATACTAATATACGAAGGTATGAAAAGAGAGAGAGAAAAAGGTAGTAATTGAAATTAAATTAAATTAATAATAGAAAAGCACTGTGATATAAACCAAAAAGCACAATCACCCAGACACTATAAAGTTTTCAAAAAGCTGCTTCAACTTCCTCTTGGTTCACTCAGTAGAGTCTGGCCACAAGTCCAATGAAGATGCGACAGAGTTTGTTGCCTTCTGCGTACGTGCAAGGGACGAGTGCGCGATAGGAATTACCACGTTTTGAACTCTTTCTGAACGAATGATTTGAACGATTGAGTTTGTGTAGATTGAAGAGAGAGTATTGTGTTCATGTAACATGTTTTTCTGCATCCATCACGAGCAATGCGCGCAGTTATCCGTAGCGGCTGACATTGCTACGGAGGTTAGTTAGGTATACTATCATCGCGAGAGCATCTCACAACCTTGGTCTTCTTTTCACACTTCCTGAATACGGACGGGACTTGTAACGACAGAATGATAAGGTTCCTCGTTAATTGTTCAATCTTCCAAGATTTCCTTCCGAACTCCGAGTAGAGGTTATCTTAGTGAGGAAATCCCTAATTTCCTCACAAACAGGCTTTTCGGTGCAGAATATTCATAGTGCGATACCTACCTCTCAATAATGTGAAAAATCGTATTGGAATAAGTAACACACCGAAGAAATTTCAGTACTTTTTCAGTTTGAGCATTTTTAAACTTACTAGCTGGTTAACCAGCGCGTCGCATAGGATAGGTGATCATTTGGAATTGACACCTACCTAGCACTGTTGATGTTGGTTAGGTAATGTGTTGCGTTATGATTGACATCCTCAATGTCTTAACAGTGTCCATTAACTGGAAGTTGCAAGTAATGCTTACATGCATAATAGAGTGATTGAGTGACGCAAACAATGAGAGGCGCAATACAAAATTCATCTTAATGTAATCTGCGTAATTTCTTCATGATACTGTGGCATCGCGTGGCGATAGATTCAGATTGTATCATCCTACTGTTACAAATATTTGAACCGTGTTTATTGCGATCCAGTTTCTTCATTGGAAAATTATAGGTTATTAAGTACCAAGTTATAATTTATACTAGGTAAGTGAGTGGATTCAGACAGAGCCCTGAGATGATATTATGAGGACCACTTTGGTTTTGTATGGAAATAGACTTTCACATCTACATCTATCTAGGTATGTCTATTACCCAATCATAGGCCCGGACGGTAGAACAATCTTCTTTGACTTCGTGCTCCCACGTAGAAAGATGACACTAATTAATAGAATCATGACCCTGAAACAGAGGCGGGTTACATGGATTTTCCAATACTCTTCTCCTTTATCCTCAAAACCAAACCTCTAATATCTTCCTGTGCAACGATGGCTGTTTTGTAGTTAGAGTAGGCCGTGTTTAATTTTTTTTTCTCGTTAAACACGTCTTCTGACATAAAACTGGCTGTAATAAAAGTTTTTGTAATTTTAAAACAAAATTGGTGGGTACTGTTGGAAAGTTCGTTAAATTTAATTTCAGAATAGACTATTTTGAAGAATTTATTAATGGTTTAAACTCCAGCGTATTTTGAAGGATTTTTGAATGGTTTAAATTCCAGCAATTTTTCCTTGAAAGTCGAAATTTCGCGAATCAAAGAAAACTTGAAAAACGTTATAGCTTAGTAGAAAATACCAAAATCTCACTTGCACTCGACGGGAAGAACTTCTTCGAGATCTCAGCTTTCGAAAGGTGTAGTATTTTTCAATTTTAGTGTACTAATTAAGGGTAAAAATTGTGTTTGAATGCCAAAAAACGTTGGGTTTTCTATGAAATGTGTGTTTTAGGGTGTTAACGACCTGACCATGACTGGAGGAGTTAAATATTGTTTCCCTCGGTACTTTTCCACGCTGAATCGAATGGTGACTCTCCTGATTCATTTTGACTGACAAAAAATTGATTTTCCGATTAAAACAGTGCAGTTTTCGGACATATCAACACCACCGACCAATTTGTTGGTAGAGATGAGCGTTTCTTGCATTTTCTTAAATATTATTGCCCAGATATACCCAATATCTACGATGATTAGCAATAAATTGGTGGTGTTGATATGACCGAAAAATATATAATTTCCTAGAAAAATCAATATTTCATCATATATCAGTCAAAATGAATCAGGAGAGTCACTATTCGATTCAGCGTGGAAAAGTACGTGGGAAACGATATAGCCCTACGAAAACGATATGGACCCCCTCCCTCCCTTCATGGTCAGGTCGTCAACACCTGAATTCACACACATTCACGTTTCTTCAAAAACCCCACGTTTTTTGGATTTCAAACAAAATTTTCTCCCTTAATTAGTGCACTGAAATTGGAAAATACTACACCGTTCTAAAGCTGAGATCTTGAGGAAACAGAGCGCAAGTGAGATTTGGGTATTTTCTGCTGAGCTAGAGAGCTTTGAAGTTTTTCGTGTTTTCTAGGATTCGTGAAATTTCGATTTTTAAGCAGAAAATGCAGGAGTTTAAACCATTCAAAAATTCTTCAAAATGGCCTATTCTGAAATGAAATTTAATGAGTTTTTCAACGGTACCCACCAATTTTGTCAAAATATTTTGTAATAGAAAAACTGGTATTACATCCAGTCAGAAGACGTGTTGTGTTCTACGAGAAAAAAATTAAAATGGCAAAAAATCACCAAAAGATACCAATACACGGCCTTCTCTAACTACAATACAACCGAATACACACAATACAACAGAAGACGTGATTTTTGAAAAAAACGTAAAATGCCAAAAACTCGAAAATTAAGGGTTTACAAGAAAATCGCCTCTTGCAGAGCTGTTTCCGGGGCACCCTATATAAGAACTGAACTGGCTTTTAGCCCATAGAAAGTGCTTTGCTTACTTATGCTTTGAATCTGGGACCTTCTTTGTATAAGAGTAGTAAAGGTACGCTTACCTAGTACGAGTTTCACTATTTTGCAGGACACCTGAAGAAAGGAAGACGACGTTGGAAGATCTTTTGCAGGTGATCCCTAAGAAAGCGTACAAGCTCAAGTTCGATCAGATGATGGACCTGATGATGCGGTGTCACCAGCTCTCAGAGCCCAAGTCCAACAAAACTAAAAGCACCAATGCAGCAAAAGCTGTGCCTCAGCCAAGGACGTTTTCTACTTTGGCGATTTTCCCAGGTTATAGCTGGTCGATTATACCTGAACATTGTGTATCTATTTATTTATGTAGTTCACCTACTTACCCGAGTTTTCTTCACTCCTCACAGCATTGCTTCTTTACCACGAAAAATGAAATGCTTTCAGTCATAAAAAATACTTCGATGGTTTTTTTGACTTGGTCGATGTTCAATGATTCAGGATGAATGACCTCACCAGTCGGTTTTTCATCTTCTTTTATTTCGCAATATTTCGGTGCCTTTGATGGTCACCCTCTTCAGGCATGGATGTCACCTGCGTACAGCGAGATCATAACATCTTATTAACTACTTAGGACATCTTACTAACTACTTAGGACCTAAGTAGTTACCTAGAACTACTTAGGTCCTAAGTAGTTAGTAAGATGTCCTAAGTAGTTAATAAGATGTTATGATCTCGATGTACACAGGTGACATCCATGCATGAAGGGGGTGACCATCAAAGGCACCGAAATATTGCGAAATAAAAGAAGATGAAAAAAACCGACTGGTGATGTCATCATGAGTCATAAGAAATCGTAAAATTTTCATTCGACATTTTCCAAAGTTAAAACAACTAACCTCGTCCAGTACATAACATGAATAGCAACTCACTCAAACGTCTCGACCTAATTTTGTGCCCTGCCAACTCCAGCAACTTACAAAAAAATCCAAGTAGGTACTTACTACCTACCTCAAACGATTTTAACAGAGCTATTTTTTTTTGAGAATGGTGTGTCTGACACAGGCAGGCGTTCTTCATAACTTATGAACTTATGAATATATACCTACCTTTATCTGCTTGGTTTAGGCACGAAGTGGTGTGGCAACGGTGACGTGGCTGAGAGTTACTTCGACCTGGGGACTGAGGTAGATGTGGACAAGTGCTGCAGGGCTCACGACATTTGCCCCGTCAAAGTCCTTGGCCGAAGCGAGCTCTACGGCCTCAAGAACGACGGCCTATTTACAACGTAAGATCAAGACCAGACTGCGTTACTCACTTTAAACTCTGGTTTCCTACTTCATAAACCGCATTATCATTCTCGGGTTGTGACGGTTTCTTCTAGTTCCTGGACGTATAAAATAAGCACCCATATGATTTCAGTCTTCCCTCATCTCCATATTATTGTTTGAGAACCATAAATATCAAAATTTCAGTGAGTAGAACTTTTGAACTGTGCCTAGATCTTAAAGAGAAACTATTATCTATTCAGCTGACTAGTTTTGAAACGATGCTAGTAGTGTAAATTTGAAAGAGTTTACGTCCAGGTTGATACGTCCAAGTTACAACGTCTGTTTTCGTAGGTAAAGTAAGAATAAAAAATACCTAATAAGTAAAAAAATTAATAAATCAAAACTCTTTGAAGCATTCAATTTCGAGCTGAGAACTTTCTTTGCTTGCGGATTTTTTAATTTAAATATCGAAGAGTCGATGTTTGTATTGATTCTTAGGTAGGTATCCTCGGTGTTTATTCTCTCTTGAACTTTGAAATAGATTCGACCAATTTTACTGTAGGAAAAATACAATAAATATCAAATCGAGAAATTCATTTTGAATGCTCGAGAGCACACTCGTAAAACTCCGAATAAATGCGTCGGCAAAATCTGTGGATCATCAAAGTCAACGTTGACAGCCACAAAAAATGCATAAAGATAACTCATACCTCCTCGAATATTCGTACAAGTTGACAATCTCAAGGATGCACCCGCAACGTGTAATTACGCGATATAAATATGTTGGTACAAGACGAAACAAAAACCACAAAAAATATAATAAATTCTTTCTGTGCCCTAAAGTGGTTGACAGGTTCTAGAGAACTCATAAAATGAAATTTATGCTTTACAACGGCTGACCATTCTTGGTTAGTAGAGCAGGAATTTATTTTAGCGTAGGTACCACTTAGTGTAGATACCACCGTGTAGAATACGTATTACGGCGGCTTTAGGGGATCTTATGAGATGAGGCTGAGGTCACGAATATGGACTATACTCAATAAAAATGGTTATGGGCAGGTGGTTAGGACTGAGAAGTAAAAATAATTTAGTTCTCATGTAAAAATATCTTCCTCCAAGTACACAACTAAGTTACAACAACTAAGTACGTTATTTTGAACCAAAGAAGCTAAAGAAATTATATAACATTGAAGGGTAGAATTGATAGATACTAGATAATTGGCTCAAAAGAGGTAGGTACCTTGAGAAGCTTGAATGAAGGTCTTACAAAGAGGTGCGTCTGGTATTAAACTTGGCGTGAATTCAGCTAGGCATTAATGTAGATTTTGTGCATTCAATTATACGCAATAAACATCCGCAACAATCATGGTACTCCAACTCCTTCTTTTAGAAGACTCCCCATGGAATCAAGTTGAAAAAGTGTGGGAGCTTCTCAAGAAATCATAATCCGAAAGAAATAATGACATTGTAGCATCCAGGGTGGGAAGTACAGTGCCTAGGCCTTGAACGAGCCTCACTCATTATCCAACAGCCTCAGCCCATTCTTAACGTACATCAACACATTAAACGGACAAACTTGAATTTAAATATTGCTCTTCTTTAAGTTCCAAACTTACTCGTACGTTATTCTCTGTCGGTAATTATTGCAGTGAAGTTCCTCAGCTCAGCCTCAGGAAATTCACCCAAACACCGCCCTTGCTTAGTGCCACTCGCTGGAAAAATCCATACACATTTACAATCGAATGAAATCATAGTTGATTAAACATGGTTTATGATTCAATCTGATTGTTTTTTACACAGATCGCACTGCGCATGCGACAAACAATTCTTCAACTGCTTGAAGAAAACCAAGAACAACATCGCGGACTCCATGGGAGCCGTCTACTTCAACCTGCTGGGAGGAACTTGTATGTACAGCCAAAATAATAAATATCTTCTTGGGAAGAAACCCCGCTATAACACGTGAATCAGAGGAGGTTTAAAAACTTGAAGTCTATCAAAATGTATGTTCGAAACGGAACGATGCGAAACTACCCAATGGCTACATTCATACATGATCCATAGCTGGTTCAAAACATAGTAGGTCAAATGTGTATGTTAAAAAAATATTGTTATCTTCCTATCTCTCATCTACTGATTTTCCAAGTATCGAAATCTGAACCTATCTCCCACTAAGCATATTTCCTACTGATTTTTTAAAATATCGAAACCTGAATGTTTCCCCTAGAACATACCTGAAATATTACGCATTGTTGATGAGAAAAGAAATTGAATTGATACTTTGTAATGAAAGCTCAAGGAGAAGGAGCGTTTGTTTATTATTTGTAAATTTAGTCGATGTTATTTATTTTATAACAACCCATGTTGTAAATAATATTTTAATGAAATTCTGTTTATAGTGGTGTAAACAACGTTACATTAAGGAATATGAGTTTTTGTTCTTATTGACCAATGTTTCATATTCGGGTACCAGAGACGTTTTTTTTTCGTTTGGAAAGAATTTGGTGTAACTTATCCTCAAAACAGAAATATAAGAAAGGTTTTTATAGGAAAAGTTAATCATATTGTAAATTGTGCCCCAAACGAAATGTTTTGGCACGAGATAAATGTTCGAGAGCCAAATATTATGAAGCTGGTCAGGTCTGTTTAAGAAAGATATTGCTGGAGTCTGAAGGTTGATGGATTCAAAAAGAAGAATACGTAAATTATATTATTGAAGAGCTTAATTAAAGGTAGGTATTTAGAGGAGGCAAGTTTTGTCGCCTGTTGAATAAAAACTATTGCCACCACCTTCATGAAATGCGAAACAAAATTAATATGGAAATTGAGGAAACACGTGGTTTTGTCATGGTTGTTTGCATTCCAATTGATTAGTATCATGAAGAAGTTTCGGGACCTTGAAAAACTTTGTTTCAGGAAATTAATCAGAACTCAGTCGGGTCTGTAGAATTTGTTTTATTTGTGTGGTGCGAATGGATTTTGGACGGAAGAAAAACAAAAGATATTCGCGTCGTTCATTGAGTCATTTTTGTTTTACCATGTTAGTTACATCTAGTCTGCCGTGACGGAAACGGCCGCGTGGAAAATCGGTGTCGCGTCGGGAATAGCGCCCTTCTTCTTCACGCAAATCATCTCATTCATCTCAATGTTGAATGACGAGGATTTCATCTACGATGCGACCGAGTACCTGGCTGATATGGAAATTTCTAATTCAAGCTTTGGTTGAAGAGATTTTGTTGACGTTTTCCTCAATGCAGACGCCACTATGGTAATCAGGATAAGCAAGGTAGGCTGCCCTAGTCTCAGTATTCTTTCTACCATGGCCTGGTTTCTGCCTATCCAGAAACTGAGTAATAATAATGAAAGAATCACATTAAAAAAAAGGATATATCTCTTTACGTACCCCTATTCGTTTTCGTAGGACCTTTTCATAATTTGTATCAGAGCTCATGTTATGGTCATTATGAATATAGGCCAGCAGTATAGAGCAACATAACAAAGAAATGAGTGAGGGTTACCCAGAAAGTATACCTAATCTGGATTTTCAAACAGCAGCTGAGCTTGTAAAAATTGAAGAAACAAGCGTTTATTTTCACAATTCATATTATCTTTTGACCTTTTGAATATAAGTATGTATATTTTTTGACCAACCCAATTTTTTTCACTTATTGCCAAGTTCACAAAATAATAATTAGGTACGCAGCCTTCTAAGTTTGTAGATTGTACCGAACCACCATTTAAAAATGGTTATCCTTTTGTAAGTCTGTGATTCTTTGGTAGCTTGTCTCCTCCCCAACAGTCAACTACCAAATGCTCTCACAAGTCACATTTTTGAGTATTAGGTTGGTACTTATTAATTACACCTTTCTACAAGCAAAATATTAAGGTATTCACTGTAAACTCAAAAGCGCAGCCCCTGGGCATTCAGTCATATCGTAAAAGACGGCAGAGATAGAAGCCGATCGAAGATTATTGAGGGCTTTCACAAGAGGACGTCCACCATCTACGTCGCAAGTAATTGCTCAAGAGTTGCTCTTTCAAGGCAATTCACCCTCCAAGATAGTTGTTATACTTGAATAATAACATTGGCTATAGACGTGGATAATAGATTGTTTATTTTGAACATGAACATGACGGTACGGGGCGGTGCCATCGCTCGTTGAGGTTTCCGTGGTAGCGAATCAAACAAGTCTCCTCCATCAAGCCCGTGTGTTTTAAAAACGTCAACGAGAACTTATTAATTATTAGTTATCGGAAGGGATAGGAAACATCAATAAGATGATTGCAAAGCCTTAGTAATTTGATTTTATTGTTTTGTATTGTTGATCACTCATTGACAAAGTATTACTTTTCTTGAGGCTGCGACTAACACTGACTTTATTATAATGGATCTTTTACCCTTGAAGTTCTTTGATCACTTACCTCGAAACCCAAAAATCCAGGTATGTGCCCTATCATTACAATAATAATTAGCTTCACAGAGTTTCGAGGGGTTGGATTGGTAGAGACCCATCTATGTAGACTCCGCATTTTACACCGTCACAATTAAGTTTTTATTGTACAGTATACAATTTTATTAAGTTTTGTATGGTTGGACAGTTTGTTGTACCTGAAGATCAAAGAGTGAATTTATTGTGAAGTTCTCTAGATTTCTAAATGAACAGGGAATTCATGGCTGTGGTGAAAGTTAGCTTGGCCCGTTTCTCAGGTGAGATAACCCAAGATCACAGGTGATAGTTCACTGTTTATCAAGTTTAGTGGGTTAGACTCATGAGGTGAAGATAGTTTCAAACTTTGGGAGGTTCGATATTAATTTGTTTCTCAGTAATCATGTAGACAAACCATATCAACTATCATGTAGAAGTCTGCTTAAATAAATACGAGAACCTTCTTACCGAAGTCACGAAGGTAGGCAAGGAACACACCATCTACCTACTAATTACCATGCATAATTAAGGAACAAACGGAACTTACCTGTTTACTCGAGCAGTGAAGGTGGAACCGCTAGTTTACCGAAAAATGTTCTCTGTAGGAGGCAACTGACAGGATCAAAGAAAAGATCAAACTCGGGCAGGAGCGATTTGAACATGGCCAGGAAATACCGGAAATGGAGAGTTCGCCGTGGGCCGACGAGAATGAGCTAAAAAGGAAGGTATGAGGGCATTAAATTTCTATAATAATTATTAACTGATATACTGATAAAAGTAGTGGATGTGCGATATCGTGCCAGGATGCATACCTACTGATATATCAAGGACTCCAGAAAATATGAAATATCCTTAGGGCGGGACTTATACTGTCTTCGAGTTTCAAGGAGACCTTGAGATGGTCTGCAAGCCGAATCCGTACTCCAAATTTCGAGGAGACCATTTCAAGGCCTCCTTGAAACTCTAGGACCGTCTGTAAACCCCCCCTCAGCCCAAAAAGCGCACTTCTAATCGATTAGGTAAATAGGTCCTTTATATGTGGGAGTTATAGGGATTCAGGCATTGGTAAAGAACTTCGAACTGCTTTCGTTTGATTATTACGACGTTTCGGGTCAAAACTTCGACCCATCTTCAGGTAACCACCTAAGAGCAGTGCAAAAAACAAAGACTTAAATCCATAAATAAAACATTTAAAAAATCCCAGAATCCCAAAATGTAATATCAGAAACTAAAAGTCTGCAACCCTAAATAGTAAACAAGAGTAGGGATGGGAATCGATTTCCGATTTTTTCGAAAAATCGATTTTTTAATCCGATTTTTGATTTTTTAAATCGATTTTTTATTCGATTTTTTAAAATTGATTTTCAGGTTCCGATTTTTGACGCGAATCGATTTTTGAAATACCGATTCTCATAAAAATTGTAAATCGATTTTCCGTGTCAAAAAAATTTTACTTTTGTAATTTAATCCCAGCGATTATGCGCTCATTTTGGATGAATTTGTCGGACGTGGAGGGAAAACGAAGAGTTCCAGGAGATGCTATCCTCCTGAAGAATACCTAATATACGTGAAAACTCTAGCAGTTTCTTATAATTCCTGTTTATTTTATGTATTTATTTTTTTAATACATACTTCCTTCAGAATAGTAGAATCTTTTGAATAAAAAATTTC
>JAEMON010000006.1:19407254-19424103 GCA_030264115.1 Lygus lineolaris | reverse complement strand
AGGAAGCAAAAAGACCTAAAAATGGTTTAAATCATTGATATTATTTTGAATGGCGAACTATTGTATAATAATGTGCAGCGTTTTTCAATGATGTAAAGCCTTGTTTACGCGCACACGGTTCGCCTGATTACAATGATCGATAGGGGTGAAGCTTAGAACACTGAGGTTGCCAGCAATCTGAGGGACATAAGGGTGTGGTGCGTCATGGGATATTCCGTCAGCCCTTCTATTCATCTTGATGACATTCCGTGCCCATTGTTTTAAGACTCGCTCGCCGTTCTGCTGCCACTCCCTCTCTCTCGATCACTATATATCCGTCTTCGTTCTCTTTTTTTTCCTGTGTGCGATCCTTTGTCAGAGCAAAGCGGGCGGAAGTGCCGCGCAGATTATTGGTTCGGCGCGTACGGCAGGGGCCTAAAGAGTCGCCAAACAATGAAGGGAACCGAAACCCTCCAAAAGGTCCTTCAGTTCTTGGGGGTCTCTGAACGTAACGATGAAGGGTGAAGAACAAACAATGTCAACGGAGCTCAATTCCTCCACGAGACTTCTTTTTTCCCTCCCACTAGGCGCCGCCTGCTCCACAACTTCCATAAGGTATGGTGCATTACTATTTATTGAGTAATTAATTTGGCATACTCACTTCTAATAGCTACCTACAACAAACTTGCACCTGCAAAACAGATTGATTTTTTTTTACAACCACGGGTGTTGCCTTATTCGTGCGTCGTTCGTGATCTCGGGGTTTTCCTCGATTCAGGCTCATCCTTCACACACCATATATTGACCTTATAACTTGTCGCGCAATGAGGAAATTGGGCTACATCAAGCGTCATACAAGGGACTGCACCAGCGTTCCTGCCATAGTGATACTCTACGAGTCGTTCTCCCTATTCTGGAGTACGCCTCGGTAGTTTGGTCCCCACATTACAGGGTAGGTACACATTGATCAAATAGAAAAGGTTCAGCATAAGTTATTGAGACATGACGTGGTCTTTAAACTGGGCCTCCGAGGTGATGAGGTGGACTACGAGGAACTGGTGAGGACATGTAACCTGAGCTCACTGAAGTATCGACGGAAGTTTTCTGATGCCACGTCTTCAAGCTTTTTAATGGACGTTTGTACTGCCCTGCTCTCCTCTTAAATGGCGAACTTCTCAATCTCACAGTTCCGCTCAAGGATTCCAACGGTGTTCCCTTCAGCGCCACCTATACCACAGGCCTCTGTCCCGAATCCCAAGGGAGATGAATTTGGTGCTACAGAACAACCCTAATGTCGACTTATTCTCCAGCTCTTTCCAGCTGTTCGCAATCCTGAACACCTAACACCTCATTCAGCGTCTCCCTGTGCCTGCGTGGTCCCCTGAATTCAGTTTGTTTTAATTCGTATTCATCATAAGTATTGAATTGTACTGTATTATATTTCTATTTATTCTTGCCTGTTTGATTCGTGCTTCGCCTAGCTGTTACTTATTATTGTGCTCTCTAGACCTAGGTATGTATATTTAGATACCTACCTGCTTCGTTTATTATTTTAACTGGACTTGCCCGTGTTTTGGATAAATAAATAAATAAATTCCTTCACTTATTGTTCTAAAACCTTGGACAACTTCGGTAGCATTTGAAACTGGAGCCTCGTAAATTCCCGACATTTCCGTTTCAAATTTAATTGCAACATCTTAAGTTCTTCCTCAAGACAGAAATAATTTTAACGTCATTGAAACAATAACATGCCAATTTTCTCCTCACCACTGAACCTAGAGAAACCTTCAATTCGAGCAAGAAGTCAACAGAATTTCTGTCCCCCTAAATCAAAATTTCCACTTGCTTTTTCCAGTTATCTTCTTGTAGCCTTAACTTAAGTTTGTCATGGTTTTGTTTGTCGAAATTAGGTACCTACCGATAGCTACCGATAGTTTCTCCCTATGAGGGAGAGATTGTTGGTTTAATAGAATAAATAATGAACATCTGAATTTTGTTCAACACCCCCTCAAAATTTGATGTTTTACGTTTCAAGGTGCAAAATCCGACATCGAATTTAAAAGAAGTCCGTCCGTACGTCGCACAGTGGGGCAAAATGGTCATTTTCTGGCAAAAACTAAGCTCCTTTCCGCTGACTCCGAATATACCCCATGTTCATATGCCTAAAATAGCGAATTAACTGCGTAAACATAAAAAAACCTAGAAAATTCACGTTTTTTACCATTGGAACCTCCCAAAATTATTTTTACATAATAGAAAAGTTAAAGACCTGAGACTTCTGCGTCGAATGAGACCAATGCCAGGTCACCAACACAGTAACCACGATTTTCCGTTATTTTTAAAAGTTCTCCTTTTTCAATCGGGAACACGAAAAAAGTGGAGAAAACGGAAAACTTTGAAAAATCAGCAACAATTATGGGTACTTAGTTGGTGAGCCAGCGTTGGTCTCATTCGAAGTCTCTGGTCTTCAACTATCCTTCCATACAAAAATGATTTTGGGCATTTACAATGGTCAAAAAAGTGCATTTTCTAGGTTTTTTTTATGTTTACGAAATTAATTGGCTATTTTAGACATACGAACTTGGGGTATGAATGTGGAGCGGAGCTTAGTTTTTTCCGGATCCGCCCCACTGTGCGCCGCGCCGTCAGAGCCACTTCGCAGTGTCATTTTTACAACTGGTTGGAAGTGGTTTACGAACCGTTTACAAACCGAATAAGACCAGTATGGATGCTGTAAAGAGCCGAAATGATCATATCAGAGGTCACGGCACGAACGCCCGAACGTGGTTGCAACTTGCTGGTATTCTTACCAGTAAGTTGGTAACTGCTAACAAACCTATCATATCAAAAAAATTAATGAAATTCGGTGTTGTTCAAGCCCCATTTTGGGTATAGTAAGTTAGTAGTATTGCCCCGAAGGTTAGCGTTACCTTCAACCTTCTCCAAGGGGTAGAAACTAGGGGATGAAATTTTCCCTCTCTCGAAAACTTAAAATAAGAAGGTATGTTTTTTCCATGGATTTTTAGTAGTCTCCAATTTTACATAGTTAGGTACCTATTGTCTTATTCCTGGACTTCAAATTGTCAAAATCTCCGTTCTACGTCTATTTTTGCCTGAACGATTTTGTTGTTTGTTCGTACCGTACCATTAATTTTTTTCGTAATTTATTGTTTACACCGGAATCATCTCTTCGTGGCCAGATTCAATATCCTTAGTTTTATCTACCCATTCACCATTCTTCCCTACCACTAAACAATAAAGGTAGGTGACGGTACGTCATAGTCTACTCGGTCTACCCGTTGTTAAATAATTGGCCAGATTAGGTGACAGCTCTTAAATGGACTCATCATTACAGGCGAAGCCATAGATTAGGCCGTAAAAAGAACATAGCAGGAACTGGGTCGCTCGCGACCCAACCTCTACCTGTTGAGAGCTCGGACGTACCGTCACACTCCCCTTCTGAAAACTGGGATGGTGGTCCTTAAAATAGTGTGAGGCTCAGATCCAGGAAAAGGGCATCTGGAAAACCTCAAAGTAAGAAGACCTCCACCCTAATGGAACTGTTGCTAAGTTTCTACTTCTGAAGAACTATGCTGCTACGAGATTGGCAGCGAAAATAAAGAAAAGATTTTTTATAGGTAGTCAGAGGTTCCAATCCAGGAGTTTCAACTGGAAAACCTCTTGGAGTTATTTCACTCCTCCGTCAATTATGAAACTACACAAGATACATAAATTCCCAACTCAGGGGATTTCTAATATTTAGGAATTTCAACCATAAACATTTTAGGAATAAAACACGTTAATTATTAATTTTGAAGGGATTTACATCCCTAGAATAAGCGCAAAGGCATAACGTAAAATGTAAATTAATGCTAATTGGCTTGAAGAAATGCTCAGAGGCCTTACCAATAAAATAAAATAGAATATTAAAATTAAACTAATAAGCCAACTTGTAAGCAAAGGGCACCTACAGATCCACAGGATCTCGGAGTCCCTTCTGGGAAAGTCCGCACTTCAATCCTCTTCTGAGGAGAGGTGTTAAATATAAGAGTGGATTCAATACAGCAATATAGGTGAAATAAATCAGCTCAGTACTGAACCACCAACCATGTCAAGGCTGAGAGGGGGTGAAATCTGATGGTAGGTACATCATGATTTTCCCCTCCTCCTTGCTGGAATAAAGGTAGGTAATGGTACGTCATAGTCAACCCGGTCTAGCCGTTGTTAAGTAATTGGGCAGATCAGGTGACAGCTCTTGAAAGGGATCACCATCCCAGGAGCAGCCATAGATTATAGGCCGTAAAAAGAACATAGCAGGAACTGGGTCGCGAGCGACCCAGGCACTACCTGTTGTGAGCTCGGACGTACCATCCCAACTCTCGTAAACTATGAGTTTGGTGGTAAAATATTGACACAAACTTAATCATGAAAAAAAAAAATTGTGTTTATTAAAACATACGACTATGTTTACAATAATTACAAAGTGGAGAAATGAAAAATTACTACTGTAATATATAATTCAAACGTGAGGTATTGATATTGTAGTTATCCATGTATTGCAGAAAAACTCCAGGTAGGTACCTAATTTGCAAATACATAGACGTTCGTAGTTTTTAAGGCCTACCAGAAATTTAATAGATCCCATACACCATCTCTAGTATCACGAGCAAGCATCTGGTTGGAAAAGGGGTTAGGTGGGATGAACTCAATATAAGGGAGTTTACAAAGAAAGTTCTTAGTTTTCATATCGCGAATGTGCATACAACCTTGCTCACCACTCCACAGCTTTTCTTTACCTACCCAGCCTTTCCAGCCAGTGCCGATTATCATCAAATCATCCATGTGGATGTGCAGGGAGAGAATGACGCTCCCCTCAACCGGGAACCTCTCTACTTCTTGCAGTTCAGACAGATTGTACACAGTGACGAACGGGTACTTTCTAAAATGAATTTCCCCGCCAAACACGAGATGATTTCCGTATACTTTTAAAGTGCTGCAGGGAGTGTAGCTCAGGT
This sequence comes from Lygus lineolaris, assembly GCA_030264115.1. Lineage (NCBI taxonomy): Eukaryota > Metazoa > Arthropoda > Insecta > Hemiptera > Miridae > Lygus > Lygus lineolaris. The sequence goes on along the minus strand of JAEMON010000006.1, from coordinate 19,419,109 downwards.
AGTTGTTGTAATCCATCTCCAGTATTGGTTTTCTGACTTCGGCGAGAAGACGTCCTTCAGTCAAATCAAACAATGAAAGATAAGTTTTGCCACTTTCAGATAATATGACCATAGTTTCAGTGAAGAGGACAACAGGTTCCCTGCCCCCGATACGATTACGACCACTTCTGTCATGGTAATAATCTCCATACTTCTCTCCTGGACCCTCTGCATACAGCGGGCAAGATATCACAGCGCTCGAGTAACGCATATTTTCCAAGTTGTAACAGCACACTCGTTGGCATTCAAGGAATGTCGAATGATCGAACACTGTCAAATATAGACCGATTACATTATTTGGTAGTGAGAAAAAGAGAATGTTCTGGATCGAAATCCTAGGTTCAACTTCAGGAACCTCAACTACATTGATTTTAGTGAATGACTGAAGATCCCATACGTGGAATTGTCTGTTTGAGATATGAGGAAGAAGCCCTCTCATGGTGTTGCACACTGAGCCTACAAAGTATTTTCCATCATGGTCACAACGTGTTTTAAGCAGACAGTCAACATGACAGCTTTCTCGTTGACACCTCGAAGGAAACCACGAACAGTCATGACAATTTGCTCGATACCACGCACTGATATCATAATGATCAGGTACTTGAAATGAATGATCTTCATCGAACAAGGCCACAAGTTTTCTGGAATAACCTGTAGGGTCTTTGGTGAACACTTGCAACAAGTTCGTATGATGAACAACTACCAACACTGAGTTGACCAGCTTGAGGAAAGCAGGGTACTGTCTCTCGTGTGCGCGATGATTGAAATATTCATAATAACGAGAATCTGAATAATTCTGACGACTATTCAATATCCTTTTCAGAGTACGATTTTCGTCCACGGATGAATTATTTCTGTCGCAAATATTATGAGCACAATAAAGCGATTCATCTGCATTTGAAGAGAGATCAGTGCACAAGTGACGTAGTTCAAGCGGAGTAATGTTGGGAATGTGCCGAATGTTGATAACATTTCCATCTAGATATTCCAGCAGAACATCAGAGCCAGGTTCACCTGTTTGAAATTTTCTGAGATCCGTACAAACTTCGGTGTACTTACCAGCTCTCCAGTTCTTCTTGAAACGGATAAGATATTCAAATCTCCTCCGCTCAAAACACAAGGGCGTCAAATTGGTTAAATTGTCCTCGTTACCACCTTGTTCCAAAACATTTGCAACATGAGAGTTTTCCAATGGGGGTGTTAAAGCTGTTATACGAGCTTGCTCGCAGAGCGACAGCCACACTCGGTTACTGTTGGCGGCATTCCTCCATCCCACACAGACGAGGGAACAAGAGAGAACATCCTTGTAGTCCAAATGGAGCAAAACCATCTCGAAGATCTCCTGAGGCAAACCAAGGTGGTTAACTGCTACAATGTTTGCCATAATGTGAGTTTTATCTGGAAAGAAAGGGGGAAAATTAAATATGGAAAGGGTCGGTATACGTAAGGTCATAGGTAGGTGTCTAATTTGTTAGCCAAAAGTGAAAATTATTGTTTGAAGCGATAAATGCATCTTCTATTAAGTGCTTCCACATTCTTGGATCTTAGTAGTATTATTTTAGTATATACAATAATGAGAATATATCTCTCAGGTTTATGAAAAGTATGTGCATTTTCTCCAAGTTCCTCACAATTATTGTACTGGGGTCTCGATCTATGGCGGAACTAGCGGGGGTGCAGGGGGTGCCAGTTCAAAAACGTAGTAAAAAACAAGAATTTTGGAGAAAACAACAGGGGCTCCACCGAAGGTCGGACCCCGTCAGGAAATAGATTTGTAGTTTTCAAAATTGAATCAAATTTCTTGTTTGTGAGCCCCTCGTTTTTCTTCAGTCGATTGACTTCATTCATGTTCTCGATAGTTGTTGTGTAGGTTTGTTGACTTCATTAAACTGGAATGAATTTATCGTTGTAAAAAAGCACGTTGCCGTAGAGGGTGTCTAGCCGCCAGTGGTTTGTGTTCATGATGGGACATTCATTTATCGTCGAATGAAATCTGGGGGACACCCTTGGACCCCCGGATTATTACAGTTAAGATCAACGATCAAAGCAAGGCAACTTTTTTCAATAGGTACATGATAACAGAGGATACATAGATATGTAGAAAAGTATAATTCCTTGAAATATAAGGCTACATGGAAGGTACCTAGGTAGGGGGTTAGCCCTCTAAGCCCAAATAACCGTACATTTACCCTGGTACAAAACGGTAATTACACTACGGGTTGGCATCACTGATGTAAAAGGTGGAAGCGAGAAGTGAAAGGGTAAGGGACGGTCTGGCCTTCGGAAAGAGGGAGTAGATGGGAAGGGAGTGAGTGGACGGAGGGTTTACGCTCACGGTCTCCACCCCGGTTCACATCCGTAAAAACTTGTTCCATGTTAAAACAAATTTCACGGAGATGTTTTGGAATCTCAGATTATCTAGATTTAGATTGTGCCCCGAAGCTTGGCGTTAAGGTCAGTAACACCAGTTGGGGTGAGGGTGATGCATAATTTCAGGCTGTCCTCCAGTTTTTCTTAATTTCATTATAACCAAGCGCTTTCGCTTCACAGCATCATCAGGGTCTACAATTGAAACAGGTAGGTACATAGGTAATCATCTCTTTCTTGATATTCTTAGTATAAGTTACATGTTAAAGATAAAAGAATTACATTAATATCTATTTAAGTTTGTATGACTTACTTGTATGAAAATAAGGTGGTGCTTATACTTGTAGTGCAGTTGTCACATGTATAAATATTTTTCGTTGCGGCGTTATTTCATCTCCCTTCTCGGCCTTTATCGATAATGTACCTAAAATAATGTATAATATGGCGTTAGGGGCCATAAATTTCAGGAAGTGGAGAGGAAAGGGAGCAGGAAAGCAGTGGGAAAACCAACCCGTGATAATGTACTCGTAAGTTTTCCCTCACCAGCAATATAGCTTGTCTAATCACACTGGAACCAAACCCCTAACCCCATATACATTATTTTAGGTACAATATCGATAAAAGCCGAAAAGGAGATGAATTAACGCCCCGCAACCAAAAATATTTATATGACAACTGTACTACAAGTATGATCACCACTTTTTTTCATACAAGTAAGTTATACAAACCTTAAGTAGATATTAATGTATTTTTTTTGTTAAACATGTAACTTATACTACGATTAGCAAGAACCTGTACCTACCTGTTTTAATTGTAGAGCCTGATGATGCTGTGAAGCGAAAGCGCTCGGCTATAATAAAATTATGAAAAACTGGAGGACAGTCTGAAATGATGCCTCACCCTCACCCCAACCGTACCAATAATGGAATGGCCTCAACCACAATGAAATACGTATAAATTATTCCTGAGGTGGAGAGGGGGCCCAGAATCATGCTCGCACCCCCCCACTGGTCTCGATGTACATTTAGTTGGGGCACCACTTCTTGAGATATGATATAGCATGAGATATAGCTTGAGATATATATAGCATTTACAGATTTAATTCAACCTTTTACAGATTTATTTCAACCTTTTACAAATTCAATTCAACTTTTTACAAATTCAATTCAACCTTTTACAAATTCAATTCAACTTTTTACAAACTTAACTCATTCCAACCCTTCAATTGATCTCATGAGAAAAAACATCTTTCCTATTACCCGACGGATGATAAGGAAAGTAGAAACAACACTATTAGCTTAGCTAGTGCAACGGTTGCCCTGTAGCTGCGGAAGGTAACACGAGGAACATGTCCATCACGTAGTTATCGCAATCTTGTGCAGTTACTGAAGCCACACCTTCTTGTATAACGTCAGATAAGTTATGATCCTCTTGGCTACTAAGTATTGCTCTTGCTCTTGACTTTATCTTGGAGAATGCGTGTTCCACTGGATTAAGCATTGGGGAGTAAGGAGGTACAAAATTGATACTCATCGTTGACAGATCTATAAAATCGCTTACTGAGGATGATCTGTACTTAAAACTTTCCTCCTAATCAATCAGTTACTTTCCATATCCACCGCTTCCGGTGGAGAGTTGAAATAAATTTGTAAAAGGTTGAATTGAATTTGTAAAAAGTTGAATTGAATTTGTATAAAGTTGAATTGAATTTGTTAAAGGTTTGAATGAATTTGTAAAAGGTTTAAATGAATTTGTAAAGGGTTGAAATAAATCTGTAAAAGGTTGAATTAAATCTGTAAATGCTATATTATGCCACTTGGCTGCGATTTCACATTGCCTCACTATCAGCTCTAATGTGAGGGAGATTCCTGCACATATCCAGTTTTCCGATGGGTTCTCCAGAATCTGAGGAATGGGCACTTCCGGCCATTCCATTTTATTCGTTAAACCGAAAGATTGCAATGAGAGCTTTCCAAAAAGATGAAATGGTGGGTCAGGGGAAAGAACATCGTAGGTCACTTTTTGTAAAACTGAGAAAAACGCAATTTACTGTTTAAAACTTCATAGTAACTATTGTTGTATGTTTAAAAATTAGGTTTTTGAATAAACTGTTATAGTTCTATGTAAAGAAGTAAAATTAGAGCTCTAAGCATATTGCTGATGGCCTAAGTAGTGGAAAATTGAAAAAACCGTCAGCTGAATCGAAAGAAACCAAGCGTATAAGACACGTGAAATTAGGGCTTGTTTCAGCATAATATCTACGAGTATATTTCGATTAAAAACCATTTTTCTATACTTTGGTTACCTATTTAATATATGTATTTATGTCTATATTTTGGTTATACATGTATGCATATGTATATTTTGGTTATTATATATGTATATATATCTATATTTTGGTTATATATATGTATATATATCTATATTTCGGTTATAAACTCACGAATATTCATTTGCAGGGCAGTTTTCTATAAAATCTCATCAAAATTTCGTCAGGCTTTGTGCGTCGTCATATTTTTGGATTTTCTATAATGGGAATCACATTAACTACTCAGGAATCAATGACTTAACCGTTTCTTTCCCCTTACTCTCGGACTTACTTGATTCTTTCCCTTTACAGCAAAACCTTGAAGGCAATATTTTCTGTCTTACGTAGTTTTTCCCCAGTTCTGACCCTCTTGAAAGATGTAGTTTTTTATTCTGAATCCACCCTCCGCTCCTCACAACAGATGACGTCACGCGTGATCTTCTCACCCCTTTTACAGCTAACCTAAAGAACATTTTGAGCTGAACATTAGATTTTAAGGGTTTTCAAGGGTGCTGAATCCGAATTTGAAGTCGAAAACGCAAAATTGCGACACACTGGAATTCCCATGGAAATGAGCGGTTTTCGGTGTGGTATTTATGGTGATTTATTTAAAAAAAAACCCAAACAGTGGAGCATATACCCAGACAATTGAATGCGAGTGGTCAAAGTACGCTACGGCATCAAGCAGCATGGTGTATGCAATCTCTTGGATCGAAAACTGATTGAGGAATGGTGGCGATCACTTTCTCCATACGACCTTTCGATGCTTTTTTTGACGATATGAAGACCACCACCCTTATGCAGTGAGAACGAGAGACGACCCATAGACGTGCTTCTGCTCGAAGTTAATGAATTTGAAAGGTAATACTAATTTTAACCACTTTTAGCTTCGTAAGTAACGTAGTAGGATCGGACGGGCGGTATGTAACATACGAGGGGAGTAGGTATCTACCGTAAGTAGCTAAGTATTAAAATTGATATTTTCTTCGTCAGGACTTCTTAAGTTACATAATGTAGCTATTCTGACAATGAAAGTCCTAGTTTTTTCGATTAAAAAACGGTATTTTATTCTGAGGAGCTTTCGACAAATCCTCTGGTTGTCATTTTCAACTAAACAGCAGGTAGCAGGAAACAGCAACTCTCTTGGCAGGAACGAACTAACCACCACAGGTAGTGGCAACCAAAGAGAGCTACCTACCTGCTATTGAGTTGAAAATGACAACCAGAGGGTTTGTCGAAAGCTCCTCAGAATAAAATACCGTTCTAATAGAAAAAACAAGGACTTTTATTGTCAGAATACAATCATATTAAAATTAACACTCAACAGTCCAAGTACCTACGTGGGTAGGAACCTACCTACAAGCTGCTTTGAACTATCATAAAGGACAAAAAAGAACAATAATATATTCTAATTCTTATGCATCGCCTACCTGCACCACCGTCAACTCGTTCAGAGAAAGGAAGGAAATGGCTGCAGGCGGAGGAACGACTACTCGATTCAGTTGTTCACAGCTTTCTGTTGATCTTGATTATGTCAGCATAGATACAGACCTACGCTTCGTTGAGAGGTGGTGGACGCAGGCTGTGGACCTTTGAGTAAAGGTAGGTACAGATAAGGATATTTTTATACTCTGAGAAGTCCTTGAGGAGATCCATAGGCAATCTGTAGGGTTAGTCCCACACTCGTGTCGTGCGGGTTTCACTTGCAGGCGCCCGCTTTCCTCGTCCACCTGTTGCTCCTTGAAACTTCATTCTAAAGAGGCACTGTCTTTCTCCAGCAAGCTATTTTAAATTCAATTTTGATTGAATTTTGTGAATTTAGATTGGTCCGATACTGTTTTAGATTATCTACAGTTTTGGCTCTTGCCATACCTCACTTCGTATGTGGGCTGACTGGGCCTAGGGCGCCAGATTTTAGTGGCGCAAAATATTTAAAGGCAATATATTTGAAGGTACAATATTGTGTAACTCTATTGCAATGTTGTTTCCATTCTCAATAGATTAAATAATTAAATCTTAATATGAACACATAACAGTGAAGCTACTAAACTACTTAATACAGTTTTCTACAGTAGTGTGTGTTCTTGTTCTTACACCCTACAATCTACCTAAGGGTCGCAAGCTCGCCATAACCGTAGCCACTTTGGTTGCCAGATTTTTTCGTATGAAATAAAGTATATCCTGGCCGATACCAAGGAAAAATAAAGTATTTCAATGAAATTTAAAGTATCCATGAAAGCTAACGTTGTCGACTTAAAGTAAGGCACAGCATGACAGAGTGCTTGAATGTGTCGATTACTGAGAATAAGAAAATTCGGTATGAGGAATGGAGAAAGAATCATGAATAGCATTATGACTAGGTATTTCAATTTCAACGAGTCCATATTTCAGTAAGGTACGTAATTATTTTGTAATCAGGAACATCATTTTCAATCACGTTCTCACCAAACAAAATATCTCGTGCATCTATTAGGCACGTAAGGACTAAGGAAGTAAGGAACTCAAAGTTACATTCATTCAATCCATATTTCTTTCTCTGAAACAAACCATTGAAAATTCTGGAAAAAACTACTTTGAGCCTTTGGCTAACATCACAATTCATGAATAATGTTTTTGCGTCCCGTTTCCCCTTTTCCTTATCCCTTTTCTTCGTCTGTATGAAAAATATTAAAAAATTTGTGGAATAAAGTAATGTAAGCCATTGAAATGTTTAGGTACTACCATGAAACGTAGGTAACCAGTTATTCGTAGGTAACAAAGGTAACGTTGGTAATTCTTCATCACATTCCTCTTTGCACTCATCTTTATCACATTCCTCTTTGTGCTCATCTTTATCACATTCCTCTTTGTGCTCCTCTCTATCACATTCCTCTTTGTGCTCATCTTTATCACATTCCTCTTTGTGCTCATCTTTATCACATTCCTCTTTGTGCTCATCTTCGTGACATAATTTCGTGGCATAAACTTCGTGACACTTTTCGACCCTGGTAGGCCACCGCAAAAACATTATTCATGTTAATTTGAACATTGACAATTTAGAAAAACTCGGCGCTCCGCGCCTCGCCCCTACTTTGAGCCTTTGGCTAACACCACAATTCATGAATAATGTTTTTGCGTCCCGTAAGTGTGGCATAAGATGTGTAAGCCATTGAAACGTAGGTAACTAGTTATTCGTAGGTAACAAAGGTAACGTTGGTAATTCTTCATCACATTCCTCTGTGCGCTCATCTTTATCACATTCCTCTTTGTGCTCCTCTTTATCACATTCCTCTTTGTGCTCATCTTTATCACATTCCTCTTTGTGCTCATCTTCGTGACATAATTTCGTGACATAAACTTCGTGATACTTTTCGACTCTGGTAGGCCACCGCAACAACATTATTCATGTTAAAAACTATTTGCCTGACAAAAAACTGAATTAAGTACCTAGTCGTGGTGAATTAGAAATGCATTTTCGAAAGAAATTTTCGTCTATGTAGGTACCTATACCTTGACTAGTGGAGGCCGGAGGGTGAACTTTTCTTCTTAACTTCAAATATAAAGTATTTTGGTATACTTACCTACTTTAATTTTAACATGAATAATGTTTTTGCGGTGGCCTACCAGAGTCGAAAAGTGTCACGAAGTTTATGTCACGAAGATGAGCACAAGAGGAATGTGATAAAGATGAGTTCAAAGAGGAATGTGATAAAGATGAGCACAAAGAGGAATGTGATGAAGAATTACCAACGGACGCAAAAACATTATTCATGAATTGTGATGTTAGCCAAAGGCTCAAAGTAGGGGTGAGGTGCGGAGCGCCGAGTTTTTTTTAATAAAGTATTTTGAACGAAAATGAAGTAGGATACTATAAATCAAAGTATATTTGGCAAACCTAGTAGCTACTGACTTTGGTCGGATGGATATTAGGTGAATGGCTCTGTCCTGCGCTCCGCTCACACTAGGGATTGTATATCCAAAGATGAATACAAGTAAATCGGTATCGGTTCGACCACTATATTCTCTCCTATAAATGAGAGGCTCTGAATACTAAAGGAAGGAGAGTAAGATGTAGGTAAATGCCTATCTTCGGGACTTTAACCACGAGGCCATCAGAGAGGTACTCACGTGAGGAAGCTCTGCGATGAACTAGGCTGAGAGAAGGGAGGAGGTCTCTGGGAGGGGTTGTCTGGGGGGAGGTTAAAGTATTAGAGAGGTCAGGGGGAAGTCATATACAATGGGACAGATTTTTTCGTTCTCAAATTTTAAAGTGCTGGAAAAATGAATTCTAAAATCTGGCAATAAAGCATCTAATAGCATCCTATTATTGATCTAATGAATTTCTTTCAAATGTTTCAGAGCACTTCAAGTGCGCCAAAAATAAATTTTTCAAAAACCTTTTTTGTCCCAAGGTACGAACCTGTCATGTACCTTGGGACAGCGATGTTTGTACTTTAATACTTATGTCTGAACCTTGGGAAGGAGTAGAGAACCTGTATCATTCAAGTGCACACCATTTAAAAAAACAGTCTTAGGTCTAAAATAACTAGGTATACTTATAGGTGTAACTCGCTAGAAACACTGTAGCTATCGCAATGGATCCACAATTTTAGGAATACAAATTTCCCAAATGTTTTAAGGAACGAATTTTGCTTGAGCCTCAAGAGATCATGTAATCCTTAAGTAACAAAAGAATGTCATCAGGAATACTCACATTGAAGTTATACCTATATCATGGAACGATAAGAAGTGGTTTCCCAAACACTGCAAATTTTTCTGTAGTGGTCATAGTTATAAGAAATGTGAAATAAACGTAATGAAAACGTTAGGGACCTCATATCGAAAATCAATTTATTAGTAGAATGCAATCGAAATGACTGAAAACAATTACCTACCCTTTTCAAAATTGACGATTCCCGAAGATAAAGCCCTTTTCGAAAAAGGGCTCGAAACAAACAAATTGCTAACGTGTGTTAAGGGTGTTCCAGCCAGGGTGTGAACCATCATCAAAAATTCGCAAATCTCGGGAATTATAGAGTTCATAATATGAACTCTTATTAATATTATTAACTCTCACTACAAATCTCATTACTACTTCTGGCCAATATGTTAAAAAAAAGTAACCGCCCCTTCCCCCCTCCCGCTCCAATTTTTGTTCCAACGTTTCTCAGCCAATAAACGATCAATTTCAAATCTTTTTCCGGCATTCTTTCTATTTTTTAATTCTGCAGGGTAACACACAATTAAAATTTCAAATTCCAAATTTTAAATGATAACAAAATGTGAAATTTTTGTAATTTAAAATTTTGATAGTGTGTTGCCCTGCAGAATTTTAAAAAAAATAGAAAGAATGCCAAAAACAGATTTGAAATTGATAGATTATTGGCTGAGAAAAGTTGGAACAATTTTACACCACAGGTGGAACCCTCTTAAGGTAAATGATTACGAAAAACCCGGTTCAATCAACAATATCAACAAGGCTGTGAAATACCGCCAGAGTTTAAATTTTCCATCCATTTTTTGCATCCTTTCAAACTGATCTGAGTGTTATCCCAAGGTACATGACTTTTCCCTATTTACGTTAAGGAAGCTCTGTGATGAACTAGGCAGAGAGAAGGGGTGTCTGGTTGGTCCATGGAGGAGCAAACAGTGACTACGTCACAAGGTACCTACGAAAAGGGCATGAATTAAGCTCAAACAATACGCATGAAAATGTGTAATATTTGTGAAACAGCGTAAACATAGAAATAATATAAATTCAATACCTCCAACAACAAAATTGTGAAGTAATACGTAGTAATTTTGTATTATAGTAATACATGAATATTGTTCAACAAGACTAATAGAAAGAATAAAATAAAATTGAGTGGACAGTTTTCTCCACAAACCATTATTTTATCAATCCAACGTACAATAGGTATATGCATAGAAAAAAGTAATCAAAAATACTATACTCTTAAATATAATGTAGTTATCAATATTCAGATTTTTGACACATTTACCACAGACAGAAGGAAATCACAAAACACGAGAAAAGGAGAAGCGTAAAAACTTTCAAGCGGTACCTACAATTCAGGTACTAAAGGCACAGCATATACATTCCTGGATACTTCGCGAGTTTCATAAAAGCGAGGCACACACCAATAGTAGGCAATGTAACGAAGAATATTCGAGATTCTGTTTAATTATATTCAAGAGCTCAGGGCGGAGTAAATACCTATACTACAATACAATGATAGGATAAGGCATATTTGGAAGTTTGGCAAATAAAGTTGTTCTTCGTTAAGTATTTAGATAAAATCTAGAAAGTCTGATTTTGTAACATTTTCCAAACTATTCTAATAACAGTAATAATTATTAAAATGATAAAAACCATGGTTAACCATAATCAATGATAAACCATTAATAAAAATTGAAATTATATTATAGTTTGATTCCAAACAACGTGGGATCCAGAGGATTGAACAATAAATCTATTTTGAAAACAAACAGGACATCTTTAACAAATGGATATTTTAATGGACGTTTCCAACCAGAAGTGCGAGTAGTGCTCTCTTGTAATCCCCTGATGTTTCGCTCTGAAATAAGAAAATAGGCGTCCAATGAATACAATTGTTATGCGGCAAAATCTGTCTGTTTATAATAGTAGACATTCCTATGTAGGTAGGTGGGCAGCAAAGGGGATGGAAAGTGTCTCTGATTGCCTCTTCTACCCAGCTCCTACTCTCACCCTCTCGTGGTGGGAGGGTGAGAGTGATATGATCACCTATCCTTTAGGGTGATCATAATCGTGAATGCTGGAAGAGAGGACTGTCTCAATTTGAACCAAGTTCACTTGTGTGGTACACAGATGGGTCTGTGATGGATGGTATGGCTGGTCTGGGAATCAGGGGTCCGAACTATAGTTTGGCCAAGCCCCTGGGTCCTGTGGCTACCATGTATCCCACGCCAGGAAACCACTCAAAGGTGCGAGAATTTATATTCTATCCGATAGCCAGGCAACTTTGAAGGCAGTTTCCGTCTTTTCGATCACCTCAAAGTTGACCTGGAGTTGCCTTTTTTCTCTGGAGGCCGCCGCTCAGGGATACAAACTGACGTTGCTCTGGGTGCCAGGGCATGTGGGAATTGAGGGCAATGAAGAAGCCGATCGCCTTGCCAAAAA
>JAEMON010000006.1:19393631-19405829 GCA_030264115.1 Lygus lineolaris | reverse complement strand
CTATAATATTACGATGGGGTATCGGTTCTACCTGTTTTCCTACATTTACCAAAGCTCACGTATACCAACTACCTACTATGGAACCTATTTTTTGGATGGGACGGATATTACAATCGAGATAATCGTATAATACTGTAGGAAACTCACTATTATAATAAGCAATCCAATTAAATTCTTCTGTAGTAACTTCCCACGAAATTTCTGGTCCCATGGTTTCGCCTGATAACGAGAATTGGGGTCCTCCCTCTACAGGGGTGGGTTTCTGATTCGCTCCTGGGTATATTACTTCTCGATGTCAACCCCAGAGGCCAGGGGGAGCCACCCGGACCCAAGGAGCCCCCTATTATGGGCTATTATCAAGAGGGCCCCCTCAAGCCACTGGGGCCTTTGCTATAGCTATCGGGCCGCAGAATATAGAAGAAAGGTCTCAAACGTTAATTTAATTTTCCATTCGATAGGAAGATGTGAAACACGTTCAATAGGCACAAGTTCAAAAGTTTGCGCAGGTAGGCGGGGGAAACCCTGCATTCTCCCGCTGGTTCTGCCCAATGGGGAACTTGAATGGGTAGGAATTTGGCATTTTGAACCTCAAAATCTGATTTTGTAGACCCCCTCCTGAAAAACCAGTGATAGGTACCATTTTTCAGCTTGAAATTACGAATGGTTTGACCAGAAAACGGGTCGAACAGGAGCGCGTGACGTCATTTATGTTCCGCAATAGATGGGAACTGAGGTGACGTCAGTTTTGGTCAAAATTACAAGACCCATTTTTGGTATATTTCAATCGTTGGATACCGCTCATGTAGCACCTTTTTGGAAAGCCCTCATTACGATCTTTCAGATTAAGTACAAAATAAAAAATAACCATGCAAGTTCCCAGAGTTGGGCAAACGCCATTCTGAAACTAAATTAGTTTTTGTTTATTAATAAGGCTGTAACCACCCTAGTTATACTATATGGTTGAAAACCGCCCGAGTCTCCAGAATCCAATAGATCGCCAACCAACCCAATCCAATAACTAACTAGAAACTGATTCATGGCTAATAGATTATGGCTGATTTAGTTATTTTCTGGTTAGTTATTCCCTAGAATTACACATGTCGTGAACTCCCGTTGGTTCTATTGAATTCTAGAGATCAGGCGGAGTATACAGTATAGTATAACTTGGGTGTTGAGTGGTTAAAGCCTTAATAATTATTAACAAAAACAAATAATTTAGTTTCAAAATGCTTTTGCCCAACTCTGCAAGTTCCCCTACGGAACTCCTGAGGCCGTCGGCTCAAGGGCGAATTGAACCTTCAGCGCAGGTAGGGTGGAGCTGAGATTTGCGACTTGTGACGTCCTTATTGCAAATATCCACAATCAAGAGAGTCCTTCATAAAATCCTACTCGCGAGAAACAAGAGAAAATACGACGAGAAATTACCAGGAAGAAATTCAGCAAGAAAACGCGCCTATGCGCTAAAGGCAAATATGTCTTGGAATTTTTATAACTTCTTCAGGGTATTTTTCTACAATTAACAACACAAAAAGCAGATCACGACCCTTACATGACATTTCGTCAATCAACCAGTCAACCCCTGTGCAAGCAAAATCAAATACCGACTATGACCCAGATGAAAACTGTCATACGCCTCGTTCGTGTTTCATCTCTACCCAAGTATATAATATATACTAACTGACTACGGCGCCTATTGTTTCAGGCTAATCAGCTGACCTCCTCCCACTCCTGGAGTAAATATAGATAACATGAGTACGAAGTATTCGAATATGATGTATCTAGGTAATTATTTATTTCCATAACAGTTTAAAGAATTTTCTGGTAGGATTACCTATTTTTAGTTGGTCATATTGTATACATAATATCTGCTGGCCTCCTAAAGGATGCTTCCACCAACACAATCCCTAAAAATTTGATCGAAAGATGAACATTTTTGGAAGTATTGGGTGCGGCACATACCAGAACAGACAAAGACACGATAGGTACCTACCAATTTCGTTCAGGAAGATCAAACTAGCAGTGGTACTGCGGAATCCCTCTTTAATCAGCCTCGAATCAACCAGCTCTCGGATCAGTTCTCAATTTGTTTTTGAAATGCGGTATCTACATTGCTTCTTCGCACGTCCATAACATGTTTGTATATACTTATCATTTAAATGTATAAACAAGGAGGATCATCCAAACTTCTAATTCTAGTTCCTACCGCCCTCGAAATTTGAGGAAAATCTGGGAGGAACATTAGGTAAAACGTAAAATGAGAGACAACCTTTCTATTTTAAAGAGGGAAAATTTCACCTCACGATTGTAAGCTGATCAGAAGATGATTGTGAATTACTTTCAGTTTAATTGGGTGCTAAAATGCGAGACGGTTGTCTCGTTTATGGCATATTTATACTAGGGTAAAGGCAACAGTATTTAGCCACCCCCAGTTATTGGCCGCCTCCTTCTTCAAGTTCGTTTATTATTATACAGACTGATATCGTTTCAAGTACTCTTGTTAGTTAACCTAACTAATACAGAAGGCATTGGAACGAAAGAAGTTACAGTGTAACCATATTGGAACCTCACAGTTCAGTTCGAGGTGATCCTGCCGTCGCATGTGGGTCGAAACCACCTGTTACTTGTGAAAACGGTAAGCTATCCACCTCACATTCTTAAGGATTTAACATGTTTCCAGTTTGTTTTGGTCCTCCTATTTTGATATTTCGTCAATCTACGATAACCTAGTAGTCACAAAATTCAAAAAACTAGGGAATTAAGCAATGATTTTTGTGTGGCTCATAACTGAATCTGGCTAATAATCCGGCCAATAACTAGCGAAAATTGACTTTTTCCAGTTTTTATGGAAAAAACAAATTAAAATACCACGTGCGAAGTATTTTCACCTTTCTTAAATTCTGCAGGAGCTCCCCTTTGTACTAGATGTTATCGATCCCCTAGGTAGGTACCAACATATATTATCTATCGTATACAGCTAAAGAGAAATCAGCACTGATCAACAATAATTACAAATGGGTACGTAATTTTATTATAGGCGGGAGTCACATAGAGTAACTAGTGACATCATACCTACATAGCTGATTTTTTAGCAAAAAACTTGTTCACCTCCAAAGAGTGAACAAAATCCAGTTATTTTGTATGTATTCCTAAAAGCTGGTTTGTTAATTTACATTATTTATCATTGGTAGGTGCCAGCTGGTTGGGGGACGAAAATTCTATTTCGTCTGTGTGTTTAGCAAAAACACAAGAGAGTAGGAGAAAGATCATCTTTTTCACTTCTATGGGCAAAGGTATCTACTCGTGAATTTCTGGATCCATGACTTCCCTTCCACTGCACAGAACCATGAACAACTGCACTCTAGTGGCTGCTTGCAGACTGGAGCTGCGCTAAAAGCAAGGGAAGGGAGCTAAGTAAACACGTCGAGTAAAGATAAGAGCGAAGAAATCAAGCCAGTTTGTTTTCGTCGCTCTTATCGCTGATCAGAACAGGCACAATTGGGTTTAAAATACAATTTGACCACCTCTTCAGCAATTTGTGCTGTACTTCATCTAGCAAGGAGTCGAATGTCGTGATCCACTCAAAAATATTCATAAAACCTGTCGGAATCTTCTCGAAATGATGAAATTCCTCAAACGATGAAATTGATTAATTACCTGAATCCCTTCTACTTTTCGCCCCCGAAGTAAATACCACACTCTCAATGACAGGTTCTGCAAAGAAATAATAATCATCCATCGTCTAGAAGGATTTGAACTGCACTGACTCTCGCTCCACTCTGAATTGGCCAACTCTCTGCTCTCTTCGCTCCTCTCTTTGCTCTCTTCTCTCGCTTTCATCACAGCTCCAGTCTTTAAGCACCCTTACTTGCTACGCCGGTATGATCCTTAACGTCGAGTAGTGGACCATGGCCCACCAACCAGCACCTACTACAGTTTTATCAAACTATAGGTACTATCAGTATTCCTTACCGCGACATCCTCCTGAATGGTTCTGCCGTAGAGTTGAGCGTACGCCTCCTTGATGCTGCCCAAGTCAGTTTCACACCGCGAAACGATGAGTCTGATCAAAGATTCGTCCTCCGTGCCGGCGCCCTTCATAGCATTGTGGATCTCCTCAGCAAAAAATCGGCTCTTATTGGTGGTGCTCTTCACTGTAATAATTACATTGGGAATTGGTCAAAACAACAATGTTTCATTCATGCATTGTTAAATAACCACGT
This sequence comes from Lygus lineolaris, assembly GCA_030264115.1. Taxonomy (NCBI): domain Eukaryota; kingdom Metazoa; phylum Arthropoda; class Insecta; order Hemiptera; family Miridae; genus Lygus; species Lygus lineolaris. The sequence goes on along the minus strand of JAEMON010000006.1, from coordinate 19,401,609 downwards.
CCTTTGATTGTTCTGATGAATTCAATAGTCTTTTAAAGCAATTTTTGATCCTTAATAATCTGATCGGACCAATTTGATGAACTATTCTTGAAAGAAATTTCGAGCTGATCCAAAATTTGGATTCACTAAACTGTATTTAATGCAGTAGAAGCCCCTTATATAGTGATCGACATGGGACTGATCACTATGAGCGACCAAAATCAGGTGTCCGATATTGACAATTTAGGAACTGAATAGCCCAGGGCTTCCCAAACGTTTTAGCTCGTGGACACCTTTTTCAGGTGATAATCCACGGCGAACCCCCCATCAGTCAAACGCTCAGAAACTGGTAAAATTCAGCTCGAAGCCCATAAGAATTGTAACATCTTAATTCAAGTGCAATTTGTCCACTAACCCCACGACCAATCAAGAGTCTTTGGTTTAAAGTTGAATGTGAACAACTAACCAACGACGTTCCGATTTGTCTGCATTCTCACTATGTTCAAGTAGGTACTTATTGGATTTACTCCCACTTGTTCAACACACTCGGCAGACCACAATTCTAATGAATTGAGGGGAATATATTGTAAAGGAAAGCAACATTCGTTGGTTACATATCATATGTGGGGTTGAGGATGAAGAGAAAACATTCATCAGGGACTTTGATTTGTGGGAGTATTCCACGTCGTCGTTTCACAGCAGTATGAAGAAGCACGGTAGCAGCGCTCGATTATCGACCTTTGGTAAATAGGGTGTGATACATGGGGGGTCGTTTTTTGCTTTTAAAAAATCCTAAAACGTTCAAGTTAGGAGACACTTAACCCCACATACGATCTCGTATGTATAGTACTATGGGACCAAACAACAACATTCGTTGTATATAATTTTCATTTTCGGCAAGAAATACCAATTTTAACAGAATTCAATTAATTGTCAGGTAATAAATAATAAAAACTCGAACAAAAGTTAAGTTATTCTGGCTTCCGGGAATCTGGGAAATTCCCCTAATTACTCTCTGTGTCAAGAAGTACAAAGATCGTTGTCCACTGACCTGACGCAAAAATACATGTTTTTCAAACGAAAAAGAAAACAACCATAAATGAATTGCTCTTGCTTTTTTTTCAAATGATTTTACTCTTATTTTCCAGTTTTGGTCAAAGGTGGTCACGGACCCCCTAGAAAAAGCCGGCAGACCCCTTGGTCCGCGGTCTACATTTTGGGAAGCCCTGGCCTATATACCCTCAACATTCGCCCATAATGTTGACTTACCTATGGCTAGTAGGCCGTTTTGGACGTCACCACTGAATTCGTTCCTGATAGCAGTTTCAAAGTCGTTCCCCGTGAGTCGCTGGTATTCCATGAAGACAGCATTCAATTGAGGGTAGCTCCTGGAGCACAAGATGGCGTTGAAGGTAGATTCGTCGGTTCCAAGCCTTAGCTCACCTAAAGAAAAATATAACGGTATAATTAAACAGACTTGTTATTATTTAATTAAATAGGTAGGTGGTATTTACCAAGGAACACAACACGTTTAGTTCATATCGAAGCTCTAAAACAACAAGTGTAGAACTCAGGTAGGTTGAAGTCCTGTCGATATTTAAATATTCGCGAAGAGAAATAAAAATGCCAATGCCTGGGCTCTTTAGGAAGTTTTCCTCTCGCGAAATTGTGTACTTCTTCAAGAGGAGCACCTTGTGAGGAATGTAGTCACTCCTGAGTTCCCGGGTCAATGATTATTTATGGTTGATGGAAGGCCAGAAGAGATTAAGACCTCAGGGATTAGTTAGATCAAAGAGAGTAGTAGATCAAATTTGAATGTCATACAGATTTTTATTACTCGAGCAGTTTGCTCCTCAAATTCAACTATTTCGGCGTACCTCAGTCATCCACTCTCATATCCGGGAGTACCTACTTACCTAGGTAGGTACTTGTTGAAATTGAAGCAAGTCAGTTACCTTTTTTTAACACAAATTTGTCCGTTCTGTAGAATCGATATAGGTAGGCTCTGTAATAGTGTCACTTAGCGACACAGTGCTACAATTCGAGTTTTGCGCTACGGCCAGCAATCTCATAAACCAACCAGATACGGTAAAAGTAGCTATACTTTGATGTCCATTATTGGACAAGATGACTTATTTATTTATAATACTTTTAGTTTCAAAGACAATCCCACTCTTGATGAAGTCCTCGATGAATTTTACAATTATTTTATGCCGAAATGCAATGTTTTAAGACACAAGCAAAAAGATGTGACTTTTGGAACTTTGGAAACAAGTTCAATCCGTGATAGAGTAGTAGTTGGTATAAAAGACTATGAGATTCTTAAGAAATTACTTGGGGTCTAATTTGATCCTAGATGAAGCAACTAGAGTGTGTCGGGCTTCAGCTCAAGCAAATCTTCAGCTAGCCAATATGCGCATAAATAATCCAGTCAACAATCTAGATGCTGTTCAGACATCCCATTTTACTCTAAATACAGCCAAAACCATTAGGAACTGTGGTTACTGCGGGGGTACTCATCCTGTTTGAAAATGTCCAGCTTTCAATGTAATCGAAAAGGTCATTATTCCAATCTCTGTCGTTCTTCTAACCTTGTAGACAATAATAAAAAACATTCTCCTCCTACAATGGTTAATACAGTTGATGAATATGATGAGAATGAAGAGCTATAAGTCCAAGCAATCGAATTATTGATTATTATCATATGTTCTTGTACATCAACGTTTTGCATCCATTAGACCATTCAGCCATCAATCACTCTTCTTCATTCTTTAAATAATATGTGTTTCTTTATTTCATAAATAACTTTATTGCTATGAAGTTATATTATAGGCTCCACATTATTATATAACTTATAAGGTTGATGTTTATTCTGTAAATCTCGAAAATTAGTTCAGAAAATGTAACTTGATGGAAATTTGAGTACTAAAAATCTTTTAGACGGAAACTATTTTTGCCATTTCCAGACCTGTATTTTATGCCCTTTTTATGTTCATATGAACTTAATTATATCGGAAAAGACTGAAGTTACGGAAAAGTTTGGGTGGACTTGATACCTGTAATCCGATTGTTTTAAAGTAGCTACCTATTCATTAACCATCAACTCACCTGCTCTGAGGAGTTGTTGGGCGTCATTAACAGCAGCTTGCTGATCCACATGGAAGATCTCACTTCGATTAGCCTGCGAGAAGAACATGATAAACCAGTTAGAGACTCAATAAAATAAAATTAGGTACTTAGGAGGTACCTAAAGTCAATTCGGCTGGACTTTTGTAGCTGTCTCACATATTTATCTATCATGTAGGTTTTGACATGAATATAGATATGTCTTTCCGCTGGGGTCAATCCAAAATTTTCTCCCGTCAAAAGCGTTACCATGTTTGACATGGTTCCATTGTTTTTATGGCCGAGCAGTCAGCATAACATTTCTGCATAAATCATGAGCTTTCCAACGAGTGGATAAAGATTTTTGTGGGTGAAAAACCGACTGAGTTACATTTCCCAAGTTACGAGGGTTTGACTTTGACATGAATTTTCCTTCGAACAGCCTGTATTATTTTTAGATTGTTTGTTTACTAGTATCAAATGTGGTAACCAGGGGTGACATGGTTTCTTTGTTTTTATGCCCGAGTAGTGAGCATAAAATTGTTGTTTTTTCATGAATGAACGCGGTGAAGAAGTCGTGTTCCAGTGTTCCTTCTTAAGTGCTATCAGGAAACTGAGAAATATGAAGCGTTCAAACGCTGGAAACGTCGTCAGACTGATACGGAACGAAAACGCGAAGCTCGTCTGAATGAACGTACTCGTTAAGACGCCGAAGCTTTTTCTTCTAACGAACATTGTCTATACTTTACGGTATCAGCGTGAAGCTTTGATACACGTTTACTTTCATATAATTTATACCAAACCTCATAACTGTGGCGGATTACAAGGCGAGGGGTTTCTTGTGTACTAAGAGTACCTGTAATTATTTCTGATTGATTTATTAACAATTTTGTGCTTTGTTCTATTTTGCCGGAAAATAAAGAGTTCAACATGGTAAAGCATTTACACTTTATAATAAACTGGGTTATGATGCAGTTCTTTGCCTCGTTGCATTTGGATGGTTTAGTGTTGTTGGTTTCAGTCAACAAGCAGGAACGTTCAATCGTTCAACGTTTGTGATGGGCAATTTCGGCTATTCCATTTTATTAATTAAACTCAAAGATTTCAGTGGGAGCTTTCCTAAAAGGTGCTATATTGGGGTATTCGATGATTGGAAGAGAGCGAAAACGAGGAGAGGAGGGGAAAATTGGGCCTTATTAAAATGTTCGGAGAAATTGCTGTTTGCCTGCGCTAACCGCGAAACACATTAGGGCTGACGCTTCCATAGGTCCGATGAGAATGAAATTGAAAGATTTTGGGGTTAACCCCAAAGACTCGGAACAAAATACGTTCAGAATGCTTTGAAACAAAACATGTGAACATAATTGTTCTGAAAGACAAAAATGTTTTCGACATCTTGCACGACTTGAGGCTTCCTACCTTTGGTAGATAGCGAAACAGTATGTACTTACTTGGCATACAGAAACAAGTAGTCTCTTGAAGTTTCCTGACGTGTCACTTGCAAGGTCGCTCTCCAAAGATGTGCCGTACACTGAAAGCAAAAATATACAAACGTTATTGGGTGATATTTTGCTGAACAAATCAGTGTTCTATGATTTTAAAATGAAAATACTTGTAGGAGAGTTTAAAATCCACGAGTAGTCGGGTTGACAATCTATGGCAGGGGCGGGATTAAATGAGGGGTCATAAGAGCCACTTCCCCCGTACGCGTACGCGTATGAAAAGCGCCACATTTTTTGGGTACAAAACAGCCACTTTTGGAGTATCGAAAAAGCCACTTTTGGAGTATGATAAGAGCCAGGGAAAGGTAAAAAACGTTCAAAGGTACCACTACACAGTTCACAGTTTTATTATGCATATGAAATGCTTCACAATTTCTCACAAACTGGGTCGTGTATTACCTGGCTCTTTTAATACACCCTGAGTGGCTCATTTAATACACTCTGAGTGGCGCTTCTATTATGTACCCCTGAAATCGCATTATTCTTAACCAACTGGCTCTTATGGACGAGATGAGGCGGAGGAAGTAAAACGTTCAAAGGTACCACAACACAGTTCACAGTTTTATTGTGCTCTTATGGATGAGATGAGGCTGAGTTCACGAATATGGACATCTCAAAAACATGAATATGGGAGGGTGGTTCGGACTAAGTAGGTAAAAATATAGTAGTTCTCACATGAATATCTTCTTTCAAGTCGTGAATATAACAACTAAATACCTATGTTATATGTTATCCAAAGCACTCAAGCTAAAGAATATAAAGCTAAAGAATAAGGGTAGAATAGTTATAAGGATACAAGATAGTATTGACTCAAAACAGGACACCTAAGCTAGAAGGAAGGTTTTACAAAGGAGTTGAGTGTTCAAACCCACCCCAAATTCAGATACTTAGATTGGTTTTGTGCATGCCATTTTTATAGGAAATGAAATACCATACAAATATTGGAGGTGCTAATCCAGATTTTGGAAGAAACCTCATGGAATCAAGTTGAAAGGCACATGAAGTCATAATCCATGACTACTAAAAAGAATTCACGTTCACAGTAGTATCAATGGTAGTGAAGTACAGTAGGTGCCTAGGCCTCTAATGAGCCATTATCTGACAACAGCATCAGCCCATTCTGAACCTACAGCAACACATTTAATTTAGACAAACCTAAATATGCAATATTGCTGTTTTTCAAATTACAAACTTATATTATTCTGAGGTGTTAAGTATGGTACTGTAGATATTGCTACTGTAGAGAGGATCTGAGTCTCATCCTCAGAAAATTCACCCCAAAACCGCCCCTGATCTATGGTTCATCCACTTAAACGCTCCTCGGCCTAAAGTATGAAGTGAGTACAGTACTACCGCCATCAGTAACCGGTTTTGACCAGTTTGTGAGTTTCCTTTCCACTCCAAAACATTATATTAGGTATATATTTACATTGATTCGCATACGATTTAGGCATTTGAAATAGTGGATGATTTATTCCATTAGCTAAATGGTTCAATTACTTCGGTTCGGTTCAGTAAAAACGTTCCAGACATGTTGCATGTGTTAATGAGCAAATTTCCGATTTTCGTACCTATAGTAATTTTTTTAATATTATGGGGCAACCTCACAGGAAATTTTTGCTGATTCCGAATATAGGTACCGATCTGAATATACCTTAATTATGTTCACCAAAAACCACAAAAACATGCCTTTTAAATGGCTTTTTGAAGAAAATATTCAAAATTTTATCCCTAAGAATGTTAAAAAAATTATGACCAACGAATTCATAATTTACTCGTGATATAGGCATTTATTATTTTTATTTGGATTTGTCATATCGGTTCTAGCGTCAGATATCGTCTTACCTAACTACATTAAAAAAGGATTAAAGTTCAGGAATAGTTCTCGAATGGTCTGAAACGTATTTCCATGAAGAAAATTCTCAAAGATTTGGTTAGGTAACAACAATTTTAAAGTCTTTGTGTCGTGGTCTATGGTGAATAATATATACACCGGACATAGAACACTACTTTTTTATTAACAGAGGTTATTAGATGAATAACATGATTTGGTGGAATGAGCCGCGTACAAGGTGCTATCGCAAACTGATTTTATTTGGGAAGTGACACCTCGAGAGGAGCTCGGGAAAACTGGGTCAAGCTCAAGCTGACCTAAGCAGTTCCGTCGAGACTGCTCGTGACATTTGCACTAGCTTCATTGTCTTCGGAAATTCGTTAAAGGGTTAAAATAATATCGTCGCAGAATCGGCAACACCTGCTATCTCAATTTTCCTTACTATTCAAGAGGGCCAAAAACCCGTTCATGAGATCATTCCACATTACCATCTTTGGGTGTCACCATGTTCATTAAATTGTCGTGGACGCAGAGAAACTTCAAAAATAACCTAAAATGTTAGAATAAAGGAAAAATCACGGAAAAATCACTTTAGATGGCTGGTGTTGACATACTTCTTTAGATAGCATGTGTTATCAAAACCGCGTTTGGTTCGGTTCCTGTTGCATGGATCTCGAAAATAAAATCGCCGCTAGATTTTGAATCAAGATCCATGCGGTACTCATTTTGGCAAAAAAAAAATATATATATATAGATAGCAGGTGTTGCCGACTCAGTGACGATACGAACTAATTAGTTTATTTTGGTAATAGTTATCTACAAAGAAATAAGACAAGAGTTCTAAACTGGGTTCTATTCGCTGTCACGAGCTTCGCAGAGGGTGGCTCCGACTCCCTGGAAGGCAGCCCCTCACTCAGGGAGAGTCCATCAGGGCGACATGGATTGCGTTGTTTTGGTGAAACGAAAATAGCCTCAACACATGGCAATCAAGTGCCAAAATCGAAGGCTTGAAAGGAAATAAGTTACGTACTGTCCTAATGGATTACTATGAAATTCCGTATCATGGGAGGCTACCTAAAACATAGTGATTTCAAGGGAAACAGCGGCAACATCCTGGTACCTACATAAATACCTATAGATTTTTCCAATCAAATGTGTGAAGTGTGTTCTATTCATATTACAACTATGGGATGGTGGAACTGACGTTATTCGGTCTGCCCTAAGTTCCAATTAGCAGTGATTTATTTGGGTTTTGTGGGTTATTTATTTATTGAGCTGAAAAGATAGGGAGAACAACCACGCGATATCCGCACTCTTCCGGACTTGTGACACGGCTCCTTCTTGATTAACATAAATTAACCTATAGTCAAGAAGGCCAAGGGTTACTATTTATTTTAGTTTTTCGTTTTTTTTTTTTCAATTTTTTTCATTAATGGGGAGTTATTGTGTACGAGAAATCACTATTTTTCTGCCTTTGTATCGTTATTTGGAATAAAATAACAATGTTGGTAGCAAGAAAAAATAATTTATCGTTCTGGTGTGGAGAAAACTTGTAATA
>JAEMON010000006.1:19379888-19391263 GCA_030264115.1 Lygus lineolaris | reverse complement strand
TGGAACTTTTTTGTTCATTTTGTCTACTCTACAGAATCGATCAGCTGCGTTTCCGTAATGTATAAGTTACAAGTCTGTTTCAGCCATTTATCATACAAAATCAAACTGCTTCCTCACTACAGACGATATCTGACCATTTACAATCAACCTATCTAAAAAATAAATTAGAAAACCCCAAATGTCAGTAATAACTAGAGAAAGGATGAGTTCGTTGGCCAGAATTTTTGGAGTGGAGTAACTCCAAGGGTTCAAATTTTGATAATTAAGGGTCAAAAAACGTGTTTTTTGAGGTTTTTGGAGTAAATTACCATCTTAAACATAGGAACATAATGGTATATTTGGAATCAGAGCTAAATTTCCTTAAGAATCACCCACAAAATTGTTTAACATAATTCTTTGAAAATTTGCTCATCAACTCATGCAGCATGAATGGAACTTTTAACGTTTCAGAGCATTCTGAACAATTTTGGTTCCGTGTCGCTCTGTGGTCAATTCCTTGTCCCAAGCAAAACTAAATGAACTTATGGTCCGATTTTTTTTTGGAATTTTCAGGGATTGTGCTTAGCCCCATTACGGTCCCCTATTGATTTCATCGCCGTCGGACCACTAGTAGCGAAAACGTGAAATTCCTGAAACTACAATCTTACTGGGCTGATTTCGCTCAAATTCGTAGAATAGTTAGGGGCTGACTTCAAGAAAATTAAGTATTAATCTTGTCACGATTGGATCAGTAATAGCTACTGCGCATGCGCAAACTTTGAATGTGTTTTCATAGCCATAATTCCGGAACTAGGTACTCTACCTATTTCAGTGAAATTTTCAGGGATTGTACGGGTTCACTATTTTTGGGGGGGAGTAGGATTTTGAAACGCATAGGAAAAGGTCAGGGAAAAATCACTTTTGCGGTCTGGAAAACCGGGAAAAGTCAGGGAATTATTTGATTCTGTTTCCGTAGCAACCCTGTGTGTGTTCTTTCCGGATTTCATACTTATTTGCTGCTAATAATAATAATAATGTAATCACGATGAACTCCATAGGGGACCGTTTAGAAGTGAGTCCTTGACCAGCAGAGTTGGACAGAAGTTGACTACATAAATATATACATTTTCAACTATTAACTACAAGTAAAGCGGTTGAAAGTACCAACCACAATGTAGTTAACTACTAAAGTAGTTATTGGTAACTTATCTTACTACCACCGTAGTTGAATGAAGTTGTTGCTCCTGTTGTAACTACATGTCAACTAAATTAGTTTAGTTAGTAATCGTAACTACATTTTCCCCAACTCTACCAACCACCCTACATCAGAACAAAACAGGATCACCAAAACGTTGGAAATTTGGTGTTTGGGTTATTTTACGCATGCGCATGCGCAGACTGCTATTGTCCCAGTGAGTCGAAATTCATATATAGGGAACCGTTTAGACCCAACTTTCATTTCTTTTCGGGTGAAAGTTGTAGATGTTACGCGCGTTGCAAGGATTCACGGACATACGAGTACACTCAGACAGACTTGGAACTAAAATGTAAAATGCTAGTGGAACTTAGAATTTCGGGAGATAAAACATTATTTTTTCTCCCCCAAATCGATATCCACTAACCATGGAAACTGAGAAACGACAAAACAATGGTGGAATTGAAGTTTAAGAAAAGTGAATCACCAAGTTAGCGGCAGTGAGTTTATTACTTGGAACGAATCCGATTGTTCGCTGCGGGGAAATAGCTCATCCGTTGACAAGGTTGGAAGTGAGAAGATGAGTTATTTTTAGATAAAGGGGCAAAGCTAAATAAGATTATCTGCATGTAATAAGTTTTTTGTGGAAAGTAGGCTGTATTTCTGGTCTAATCCTTGTGACTGGTCGTTAGTAATGAGGCAGTTACTTCAATAGGTAAATAGATTCTCGATAACCCAACGCCGTTCGTCCGACTCTCCGCTTATTCCGACCTGTTTTGTCTGCCAGAGGTCTCTTTCAAGTCTTCGCCCATCCGAAAGGTATTACCCTGAACGGCCATGTTATTTCACTAGTTCAGTAATATTGATACCTAGGCTTTGAGATTGCGACGGTAAAAGAGATTTATCGTGCCATTTCGATTGGAACAATCTCGGTTCTTGAAAGCTACGGCGGAAATTCGAAAAATTAAAACCGAATCCAGTCTAGTCGATCGGTTTGATGTTGATTCTTTAGCTGATATGTATATGAACAAAGAGCAATACTGGTTTTGTCGTTTCGAGTCTGGAAAAGTGCAGGGGGTCGAAAAGTTGGAGATCGGCATTTTCACCAGTACCTATACTTTTTATCGCCGAGGCGGGCCCCACATTAATTAAGAAGCCTTAAACCACTAGGTATTGATTTTTATTCAGGCTATGTATCCGAATACATTAAAAATATTATCTTCATTAAATTAATTGGCCTTCATCGATTTCACGGATCAAAAAAAGCTGAAAAAAATCAGAAAATCGAAAAAAAGTCACGGTATTCACGTGACTACACGGAGTTTTTTTTCCTGTGCGTTCAGTTAGGACCCCAGAATGTGACTCCAAAGTCAGATCGTGGGCAAGTGAGCGCAATCTAATTATTTTTCACTTTTTTTTTTTTTTTTTACTGATGTGCAATGGTAGGTAATCGCCGAACAAAAACTAGATTTTGTTTCTGGACATCCTGAAACAAATTCTGTGGAAATTTGGTGATTTTTGGGGCAATTCGACCAAGAGCACTAGTTACATTTTTCAAGGAAAATTCGCTAAAAAAAATGAAAATAAAAGAAAGCAGCCTCTTACCCGGTTGTTTACCCGACCTATTGACGTATTGAAGAACAGGGCAAATGATGGGATGTGATTGAAATATAGAACAATCGTTGATATTTGCTCGTCTGATACAAGATGCCCGAAACAACAAACCTCTGTTGTTGTGTTTCTCGTAATGAATCGGTCGCTGCTGTACTCAGTTTCCGACAAGATTCCATCGCATGCATTTCATTCTTATCCCAGCATGGCTTTTGTAAGCGGTAAGTGTGCCTATGTTATTTTTATAATTATATTCTAGTTTTGAAATCTTATTTATTTCTTAAAATCACTATATTCAGCAATGAACTGCAACAAACGAAGCACTCGTTTTTGAAGATTTTTTGTACTTAATTTAAAATTTAAATTTAAATTTTTTAAATTTTATTTGCAATTTTTTAAAACTAAATTTGATTTTTGAAGAATTCTAGGAAACATTTTGATTTTTTTCTTAAGAGTTCGGGGAAAATGCAATAAATAAATAAAAATAGAAGAAAAAATTGTTTTAAATTATATTTTCTGTTTAAATGTTATAATAAACAGCTAAACACTTATATTTTGCCTTTTTTATGCTAAACCTAGCTTTACCAATGAGTCTGTCACCTTAAATAATTTCCGCCACCTTTTAGCATCACATAATCAGGTCTTAACCAACAGCCCTGCATCACCACTGAGCTGAGCTGATATTCACCAATTCCGAAGGGGTTCAAACCGTCACATCACTTTACCTTCCTTGAAGCTTGGTGGAGGGATACACTTTGTTGTATGGGCAGCTGGATTACCCCCTCCACCATGCAAAATGTATCAACTCTAGAAGAGGAGGGCATTCAACATCAGGATGGGGGGATCAGCAGGGATTGTTATATCTTTAAATGCAGTATAATTAATAAGGCGTCTACAAAACAAGCTCGAATCAATATTTAATAATACGGTTATGTTGTTTGTGGGTAGCCATTATGGTTATACTTTATGGGTTGAGGGTGGAAGAGATCTCGGCTACCTTCCGGTTTGTAAATATTCATTTAATCCAACATGTTTAACAACTGATTTTTTGCCTCTTCAGGGATTTAGGGTGCTTGACTGTGCGGGCTTGTCCGCTTTGTCATTGTCGCGACATTATATATATGAAAGCTTTGGTCGTAGGTAGGGCAAAATGTAACAGTTTCATCTCCCACTTGAAAATTAACCATTTTTACATGAAAAATGAACCCGATTTTGAACGATTTTACACCACTTCACCCCCTCTGCAGAGCATGTAAGCTCCCTATGCCCAAAGCTTTCATATTATGTAATATTATGTAATGTTGCGACAATGACAAAGCGGGCAAGCCCGCACAGTCAAGCACCCTAAATCCCTGAAGAGGCAACAAATAAGTTGCGAAACATGTTGGATTAATGGATTAAATTAATATTTACAAACCGGAAGCTAGCCGAGAACTCTTCCACACTCAACCCAAAAAGTAATTCGGTCATGATTTTATTAGCTCAGTTTAGTTATTTGTCAGTAAATAGTCGGGATTAAGCCAGAATGGCCCAGCAAATAAATGATCATGGCAGCCGACATTTCTTCCACGTAGGTCAGTTTAGAGGACATGGTGGCTGAAAATTGAATTGTCTCGACGGTTGACGGCATTTCTTCCACAATGCGACCATTGTCTTCTGAGCTGAGGTAACGGACGCAGAAGTTCACAACGCAAGTCACGGCTTGGCTTTTTGTTTATAAAAGTAAATGACTGTTTGCCCTCGTCTCCTATATTGCATATTCATTCGAATACCGTTTCCACGAACGTACCTACTTCCTAGTTTTTGAAAATATAGGATTTTTTGCGGTAGGCCAGGCTACAATAAGAAATAGGTAAGGCCTGCAGTGAACCTCCTCGGAATAGTTAATATAAAATATTGAAGGATTCCACATCTCTAATAGGGTCTGTGCGAATGGGTCGGGAATTCGCATTCGCTACCTCCATGTGCCAATTTTCAACTGAACATACTGTCTGATTGAGCCAGAAAATAGCTGGGAAAAGGCGCGTGACTTCATCGTTGGTCATAGGATACCCCTCATATTTCAATTCGTATCAATTTGGAAAATGTTGGATTCTATTCTGAAAAAGTTGCATACCTAATCCATACCTAAAGCGTACCTACTCATTTAAGCATATTAATTTACGGAATATCTTTGAAATGTTTCAAGCGCATTCGAGAGTTTTTGTGCTTATTTTAACGATTATTCAAAACAATTTTCTTCCCTGGGGGTTCATTCAACATTCTCACCAAGAAATAGGTACTAAAAAATCACGAACAGGGAGTTTAGTGATTAGCTGGTATCCATTAGTTGGGTAACCATGGTTGTACTAATTTGAAGAATATTCCCCTAGTATAAATCACGCAACGGGTCAAAATTGACTGAACCCGGATTACCCCAAATGTCCCCCAAAACTCTCCCTCAGCATCAGGTTCAAACCACAATAATAAAATTTTAAATCTTTAACAATGATTAAAATTATAAAATTTTAAACATTTTAAATGTGTTTATTAAATTATTATAAATTAATATTTTCAATTATTATATTTATTTTTTATAAATTAAATACTATTAGGTATTACATATTTGTATTAAAATTTTAAATATTTGTAAATAAATATTTAAAATTCAAAATATTGGGATCAACAACAAACGAAATCACTCGCGACGAAGTTGTGGAAACCCATTCCAATGAAAAGAAACCGGAGTTAATGAAACAACGTTGTATATTTCCACGAAAATCACGAGAACTCTTCTTCTTCTTCTTCTTCTTCTTCTTTCTTGTTCGTTCTTGTTTGTTACCGATACTGGCCTATTATACACGCTCGATTTGACATCTGTTCAAGAGGGGTACCTATGCACTCTGGTGAGCAAATGTTCAACTTCGCGCTACTCCCACGTTCGTGGATTCGTAATAATTGAAAAAAAGTTCGTAATATTGAAGATTTCCCGGTTTTAACAGCAAACGATATCGCTATTTTATTGACTAACACAACCGAAGAGTATAGACGAGGAATCAAATATCCCGAATTTTATAACCGTCTAGATCGATTTAACTTTAACATTATTTTCGTGGAAATAGACAACGTTCTTCCATTAACTCCGGCGGTTTCTTTTTATCAACAATAACAATCCGGATGACCTACGCGGCCGTGAAAAGCGGATAAGCAATCAAAGATATATAAAATCGCCTTGAAATTTAATTAAATAGCATAAAATGTAAAAGAAACGCAAAAATTTAATGATTCTAATCAATGTACAGACGCATATACTGACAATTTTATTAATATAGATTTGATTGAAAGAAATAAGCTTTTGTTCTACCTTGCCGTAGAGAGTCTTAAACTCCACTGCGATTTGCTGCCTTTGGTTGTTGGTTCTGTTGCAGAGGACCTGAATGATCGATTTCTCGTCAGTTCCAAATCCCTTCATCGCCCTTCGAAGGATCTCGGCATCTTCACGGGGGTTGAAGGGGTTGGCCGGTCTCAAAGTTGGTTGGGGCTGTAACAGAAATAGTGGCCGCGTCGTTAAAAAATATTCATTCATAGGTGAAGTTATTTACTCGCAAGAATGAGGCACATTTGACTTAGGGCAAATTTATTTGTTGTATTTTAGAGCGATTTTATATTTTTCTATTCAAAAGGCATTGACGTTCCTCATTTTAGGTGATATTACGGCCATATTATGCACTTTTTATCAGTCAGCCTAGGACCACGACATGGATATATTATGCGATCTTCAAAGCACGTCTTTTTTTTCGTTCTCAAAGATTCAATTATGTGCAATCAAAAAATTTTTGAAGGGCACCTAACCGTTCAGATAAGAATAGGTCTTATCTCGATGGACCTGACCAGTTCAGTAGTCCTACATCTTTCTTTCAAGCTGGTTCAGTTAGATTCTTCCAAAGTTAGGGGCAGTTTGGACAGTGTAGAGTACCGATAGTATACTGAAGTACCGATGTTAGATAACAATATCCAGCAGAAGAAGGTACGTCTAAGTAGTTAATAACGGAATAAAATTATTTTATATATTTTATATATTTGGGGGCCGATACCCGACAATCTCACCAACGTAAGTACATACCTAATAGCTACGTGCCAGGGTCATTAGTCGTGTTAATCAGTACCGAATAGCCAGCCAAAGATAAACCATACCAAGATACATGTTTGGGATTCCGTTGTGTGCAAGCTTTTTAAAATTAAAAAATAACAACTTTGCGGACAGCAATTTTATATTTCCTAACCAATTATTACGTTGATTGAAAAATGTCATAGTTACCAACCATGGTTAATATGGGTTAGAATGAAGGAATAAGGTGTCAGAAAAAAGGTTTACTCGAGCCACAGTGATCAAAATGTGTCAGCTGTGCTCCGTTGTCCCATGTTCATCCTTTAAAAACACCACCAGTTGGGAGCTAACATGAGTGACAAACACCACCAGGAGTTGGGAACTATTATGAGGGCCGAATCCTCTGGTTGAAAAGATCGGGGAAAGAGCGTTATTTTGTAATATTAATTGAAGGCGGCTGACTTTTTTCTCAAAAAATAGTCAGTTAAGCGCTCGTCAGAAAACGTTCATTTCGAACGAGGACGGGTGTAATTATAATGAAAAATGATGCTACATTTATAACAGAGAGAGAGACTGTCCTTGATGACCTCCACCCAAGGTCGCCGATCATCACGGCCGGGAGATGGCAACCGGGCGGCCGAGAGCGAGCTAGATCTATCAATGACGTCATCCGAATGATTAAACAATACTGAGTGGAGTGTAGATATAAAATATGAAATGGCAGTAGAGGGACCATATTTGATAAACGAGAGTCGAGAGATTTGATAGTCCATATTTGAGATTAGAGTTCGTCGGCTGCATAGTTGTTACTGGTTGTAGATAATCGGGATTCAGCCAAAAACAGTAGGTAAGGAATGACATAAATTCACTTTATTTCGACGTTTCGGGTCGCACCGGACCCATCTTCAGGGTCAACCTGTAACAGGAGTACGCACACATGTAGTCAAAGCAGAAAACAGTAGGTAGATATATTATAGGTAGGTGTGTCATAACCAAATGGAAAACATGCCAAAGCAGGAGCACCTTGCCAGAGCAAAAAAAAAAAAAAATTACGCTTGCTAATAGCCTTTTTTAGTTTTCTTTTTTTTTGGCTTTGGCATGGTACTCCTGCTTTGGCATGTTTTCCATTTGGTTATGACACACCTACCTATAATATATCTACCTACTGTTTTCTGCTTTGACTACATGTGTGCTTACTGCCGCATACAGGTTGGTCCTGAAGATGGGTCCGGTGCGACCCGAAACGTCGAAATAAAGTGAATTTATGTCATTTCTTACCTACTGTTTTTGTCTGAATCCCGATGATCTACAACCAGTGGTACCACATTTGCGTTAAGAGCAAAAAGGGGTGATAATCAGGTTCCAGATTTCGGGCAACCTGAATAACATTCTTCTCTCTAAATGTAAACAATAATAATGGAAAACTCAATACACCAAATTTAGATCTATAACCAACCAATCTACCTACATTTTTGTTTTGCAATTTTAATTAAAACCTCCTTCATGCTGAAATAATAGTACACGACCCCCCATTGAATCAACTTGGATCATAGGAATTCGCTAGAACACTTGCTCGTTGAAACCATTCACCTATTGCACAATAAGGACGTAAGAATTCATATTAACGCATGCACAGTGGCTGATGCAAAATTAATAGGGGAAAACCCCCTCAATCTCTGCATGAAAACATCATCAAAATTGGTCGAACAGTTTCGGAGTTTTGTCCATGACAACTAATTTCAAGTTTGCTCATGCGCAATGGCTATTACTGACCCAATGGTGATGAAATTCTCAGGCAATTATATTGGTGCCACCCCCAATTACCCTCCAAATTAGGGCATAATTGTCCAAGTCGAAATGAACATTCTCTATAACGCTATCAAATGACCATTACAACGTCCGATCTAACATTAAACGGTGAACTAATCATTAATATTGTCATCGAAATAGATCTTCGAATCTTCCATTCCTTTTAGAATGAGTCAGAGTTCGCTAAGAGGCGAGAAAAAATGCAATGAGGTCATGTCTCGTAAACAACAACTTTGGGATACCTATCTAATCAAACTACAAACATAAGAATTTCTAGCTCTTTCGAGACAGTCACAAGAAGAAACACCATCCTCAACCTTTCAACATTCAAAATTGGATATTACCTCCGGCAACTCACTTAATACCTCACCATTTTTATGATTGATGTGGTGGTAAGGATGGAACATTTCCTTCTGGGGTTCATTAATTGGTTTGAAGTCGGTTGATGTATTACTTGGAACAGTTTCGCTTATTCATTGTCAGCTTCTTCAGCCAGTCAGTAGTAATTATTACAATGTACATCCTTCCATATATTTACTCCTTGCATAAAGGTAGGTAGATAGTATACCACTTGGTCCCATACTTTTGAATACTGATAGGTTATCTATGTGGAATGTTTGATTTCCCTTCATTTCTTCTACTAGATTCAAGTCCATATCTATTTGGTCTCTCTTCAGACTGCTGCTCCATTCCTTACTGAGTGAGGTGAGTATGTTCGTAGACCAATTGACCTTGTATTTCCTTTTCGGAGATCACATCAAGGGTGTGATGTGAGCGGTTTCTGTAGAAACCAGTCTCACAAATTTAAGGAACGTTTAATATAATGTGAAATTACCGAAAAATGAGAGAAATCTACCAAAAAGGACCCCTACCAAGTAATAAAAATATTACATCAATCGACTCCAAACCAACTTACCATTTTTGTGCAAATTAAAAATAGAAGAATATTATTATGCGAAACTTGCTCTTAATACCTAAAAATAACTTTCTTCTCAATATCCTCTCAATTTTACCATATATTTTTGATTGATGGAAGATTTGGATCGGATCTTTCTTTACCTACACGTAAATAGGAAAATGTGAGGTACCTAATGAAGAGTACTCACAGGCTTATTTCCGTACTGAGTGTATTGCGTTTGCGTAGGTGCATATTGATGTTGTCCCCCTTGAGGATATTTCCCGGCGCCAGGAGATTGGTGTGTGGGAGCATAGTGGGATGACTGAGCACCAGGGTAAGGAGATTGTTGAGGGTGGTAGCCCTGTTGAGGGTACGAGGATTGTTGACCACTCGATGGATAAGGGGATGAGGCAGGTTGACTTGATGGGTACGAGGCAGGTTGACTTGATGGATACGGGGCAGGTTGACTCGATGGGTACGAGGAAGGTTGACCGGGGTACGGGGCAGACTGACCACCGGTGTAAGGCGCTTGGCTGGGAGTTGGTCCAGCGTACATAGAGCTAGTCACGGTGTTGGCCCCCTGGTAGCTTCCTGACGAAGGGTATACCGGGACAGCGCCAGGATACGGACCAGGGTTGCCACTGGGGTACGGAGACGACTGGGAAGAGCCGGGATAAGGAGTGCTGGTCGTGCTCGGAGGATAAGGTGACGTGCCAGGGTAGGGGCTTGGGTTGCCGCTGGGGTATGGAGATGACTGCTGCGGTGGATAAGGATATGGATGAGGTTGTGGTGCCGCCGATCCAGGGTAGATCGGATATGCTAGAGGAGCGGTTTGATACATCGGCGCACTGGGCTGTGTGGTCGGCTGTCCCGGTCCCTTAGCAAAAAAACATGCAACATCACGATTAGCTAAATGTAATTTTTGTTTCTATCACATTAATAGCATTGAATAGCTACATCATGCAAAAGCCAGGAATGAATAAAATAAAATAACCATTCATGCAAGAAAGCGAACCTTATTCTAGCATTTTTGACAACCGATTTTTAGCAATTTTAGACCCATAGATTCTTAGTGTAGGCTCATTCGATGGGCTATTCTTATGGGAAATCTCGCGCTGATTCCATTTAAGTATATCGTCGTTGTTACTGTAAACCCACACATCTCATTTTTGGGGTGCTTTGCGTTAGGTAGCTACCTACATGGAAAAATCGACGTTCGAACAGAAAATAATAGTGTGACAGCCATAAGTCTAATCCAAACGGAAAACATGTAATTCACGTCAACTCCACACATGTGAAAACTGCCAAATCTCAGCTTTCCCCTTCTAGATGACCCTCATCCACGAATCTTCTCGGTTTCCCTAGAGTGTACAGTGTTTATTTACATTTGAACTCATGGTTTCTATTTCAATTGGTACTTAGCTGATAGTTCATTGTATTAGATGACTAAGTCAAACTTCAGACAAATAAAAACAGAAAGAAAGACAAACGCCCTCGAAAATTTCACGTCAGATGTGTGGAGCTCACCGAATTTGTGAACTGAGTTTAGTTTAGGTGCTAAGTTATGGGTTTACCACTAGCAAATCGGTCATTTTTAAGGGGAAAGCATGCTAACAAACGACACCATGCTAACTGACGAAGATTCGGTTGTCATGTTTGCATTAGTCAATTCTGTGTCATGGGCTGAGATTCTGAGGATAGTGTGAATATTCGGTTGAATAGGTACCTACCGTAAACTGGGGTGACTATGGTTCAACCACATTTTGGTTTATTATTTTCAATAATGAACCTTTGGA
>JAEMON010000006.1:19354344-19365881 GCA_030264115.1 Lygus lineolaris | reverse complement strand
CCCCCCCCCCCCCTTCACTCACAACAACCAATGACGTCTTGCGTAATATTTTCACCCGTTTTACAGCCAACCTAGAACATTGTGAACTGAAATGTAATAATCAGGAGTTTTTAAGGGTGCTGAATCCAACTTTGAAGTCGAAGATGCAAATATCCGACTCACCGGTAGAAATAATTACAAACTATAATTTATTAAGTCAATTTAGGTACATCCTCCTCACTTTTCCACTCAAATCTGAATGCGTTGTAACTACTGATTCTCTACTCTATACCTATTAAGGATGGAAGAACTGGGAAATTTAATCAGAACGAGGGAGTCAAGCTACCATACATCGTTCAAACAATGAGAATCAGTTTATTTGTTATAATTCAGTTTACAGGTTTTCAATGATTACTTTTACATGATTGCTTCAATATACCCGGGAGAGAAATCACAATGCTTTCAAATTACCGATCGTGGTTGCTGCTTCACAATGTTTTACAGTTAAAAAAGAAATAACAAACTGACCGGATCGTATTTTATAAAATTGGGATTTCAAGTCGTAGAGGTAGTACATGCTTGGCGCATGAAAAGAGACATTTTTGGGGCAGGCACCAGATATTGAGTAAGCACCTGTTCCGATGCAAGAAAAATGCTCAACACCCAAAAATTCTCCTGTCATTGTTAATATCCCGATTTATTGCTTACATTTAATGACTTAAGGTAACTAGTAACTCCGACGGACGCACAGATTTACCTATTCGAAATTTTCTCCATGGTACAACGGATTTTACAAACAGGCATTCCTAAAGCATGCATTTTTCTTGAACGTGAAAGTGAAATTTTCATCGTTTGTTGAGTTTTATATTTTTGGGTTCTGAATTTTCACACTAGTCAGCATGATCGATTTCCCACTACATAATAGGTTTGTTCGCAGTGACCAACTTGACGGTATGAAAACCGTTTGCAACCACATTCGGGCGTTCGGGCCGTTCGCAGTGACTTCTGATATGATCATTTCTGACTGTTTATAGTATCCATGCTGGTCTTATTCGGTTCGTAAACCACTTCCAACCACTTGTAAATGACACTGCGAACAAACCTAATCTTTCATGACATCCCTCGAATTTGAATTGCTCGAACCATCTCCTTAGTTGTATACTATAATACAATTTATTATTCGAAAGAACTTCAACGTAACATACTCACAGATTCAAAGTATTCTGAGAATTCAAATCCCTATACCAATACCAATTAGGTAACGTACTACAATATGATTGAAGTATAACTAATGGTACGTGGTCCTTTACTAGTGGGTACTAATCCCTATAGGCCCAAAAATGTTTCTACCCATCAATTTGAGTTCTTTTACTTTTGGTTGAAGTTGCGAAATTCGGTCTGAAACGTTCTTGAAAGAATTGTTCCACTATTGAATGATACTTTCACGAAAGCAAAAGTCTCCTCGTGTTCTATGGTCAACCAAACTCAACAGAGGGAAGAACAAGATGGTACTTATAATAAAATGAACCAGTATTCGGCATTGACGTAATCCTGTATTTGAATGTCCTCTCTTATTGGTATAGCGCCTTCAAAATTTCTTGAAATCCTGCGAAATTGTTTTCATTATTGACCCTCCGAAAACAAGGGATAGTTCAAATAAATGCAAAGTCGCATGTAATGATTGCATCGATACGAACTTGGCAGGACAGGGAGAAATACCTCATCTCAAGTAGGTATATTTTTTATCACAGGATAATACGCATGGTACACAGATCTTTACTCCTCTCTGTCATCAAAAGCAATATAGGTACTTGTCGGCCCAAAAAGTACATATATATATTATTATGTCATTCAATCACAAACCTGCTTCACACGCGCAAATTACAGAAAAATGGCATTGATGATACCAAAACACTATGAATCGACTTGTAGAATTTCAGAAAATTTGGAGACCTAATGAACTTTAATATAGAGTAGCATATGATATTCATTCCAATATTGATTCTGTATGATCATATCGCATATGATATTCATTCCAGAGATTCTGTATTGGGCACATAAATGATATTCTGCAGTTAAGTGAAAAGTTCTGCAGTCTTTGAAAAATACAATCATGACCAATGGCAGTATTGAATTTGTTCGATCTAAGGCCTTGAACACAATGATTGGCAAATTATTGGTGTGCTTTAAACTGTTGAATTTACCGAATGGTAATTATATTATAAATTGTAAGTATTGCTTTCCGATTTTTTAATTGTCTATACGTACCTAACTTGGAACGATGATATAAGTACCGACTTCATATGAAGTAAGGTACAAAGGTAATTCCAAGTTGATAATAATTGAATTTAAACAGTTCGGAGATCACAATGGTACAATGGGAAATAAATTCTGTTCAAAATGAGATGTTGGGATGATGCGAACTTGGGAAGAATGATAAAAAATACTATGGAAATTGTAACCCCAGAATGCGATGTGTTTGAATATGATTGGTATAGCAAAGACTCCCGTCCTGCTTTTCAAATAGTTACCTATATTATATATCATTGTCTTCGAAGCCAGTTCCGTGAAAGGTGGTATCATCTCTCATAGAAGGTACTGTTACATTGCAGGTACTTGAGCACTTTTTGCACACTACAAAGTATATTTGATTAATATGCTTATAAGTAGTACCTACTTAAATCGCGCCTACAGTTTTTTAAATATCAATTTAAAATTATAGATGGAATTTCATGGCAGTGATTATATCAATAAATCGTAACCCAAACTTCATCTAGATATAACCTGTGAAAACATCACCTGAAATATTCTGGTTAGTCATTTTTGCAACAATAAATAGTTACATAATTTATGTTCTCAAAAATTCAACAAGGATAATATACTGGTCAAGGCTTAGGTAGCTATTAACATAAATAAGTCAACTACCAAAAATAGACAGAGTCTCCCCTTCAACATTTATAAAAAATTCTGTTTAAATACCAAAAACGGCGAAAATTGACTAGAGAATATCATTATCAACGACATTATCAACTACTCATAGAAAAACAAACTCTTGAACATTTCTCTCATAAAAGCGACAACAGTACAACCCTATCTATCCGTATATATCTCTAAGAAATCGTAACCTACATTTTATAAATCGTTCATGTTTTGTTTCAAATATTGAAAGTTTAGAGTCGAACAATAGTTAAAATTTATATTGCAATTTTTCAAACACTATACATAGATATACAGTTTTAGGAATCTTTTAAAAAAATAGTTTTTCAGCACCTCGTTGTGCTTTTGACGTTATGCTACTCTTGAGTAAGAGATTTTTCAGGTTTCATTGCATCGCAGCAGTTCCGAAAAGTTGATTTAAAAGGCACCAAAACGTCAGTGGAAAACACTAATACCTTGAGCACAAATCCCAGTCGTTTTAGTATTAACCGGTTACATTGTGGATAGAAATAAAGAGGAGATCACTACATCACCCTAGTAACAGTAACAACATGAAAAGTTAGGAATTACATCGTCCTAGAAACAATTATGAAGATTCAAAACAACTTTGTTCGATGGTCTGTGGGTTTCGCCAATATCCGATGATTCGATCTTGAAATGGCTCCCTTTGACTCCAAGTCCACTCCAGGGCCAGGAGGCAAGACCAAAGCGTGTGATAAGGAAGCCAGACTGGTTTGGACCTTAATGTGATAATTAAGGTATTATTCAAGAGACTTTCATATTTACGTAGATAAGTAAAAAGGTTTTATTTATTCATTCCTAAAAATTGCGTTCTACATCAATCACTCTTCCTTCCTTTTTCACAGCTTTTGGCCATGATTGCCACCCTCGAGCCCTGTGTATTATGCCATAAGCCATGCCAAGCAGGATAAAATCATTGTCACGGCGGTATCCATAGATGTCAGGTTTTCGTAGTAACCATAAACAGGTGCTACATAAACACCTACCTACATAAATTCCTTCTAGACCAATGGTGGTGCCTCCAGCTTACTCTTGTACCCAGCGTTGGGCACATTTTTATTTATAAATAAGGTTGTGAATTAATTCACATTATGATTTATTTGTGAATGTGAATTAATTAATACTTCACATATTTGTAAATGTGAATGTGAAGTAATTCACATTCATAGGTGAGTGAGAATGTGAATTAATTTACATTCACAACTGTAAATGTGGATTAATTCACATTCACAACTTTTTCTGTAAATTAAATTAAATTCACAAAAATGTAAATAATTTAAAAAAACCTTTGAATTTTTTTAAATTCACAAATAAATCTGTGAATTTTTTTAAATTCACAAATAATTTGTGATTTTTTTTTAAATTCACAACTAAATAGGTATGTGAATTCTTTTAAATTCACAAATATATGCCAATTTTTTAAAATTTACGGCGAATTAAAATCAAAGTCGCGGTAATTCCATTTCTCGCGGGTCTGCTGACCAGTGGTTTTGTGATACCTACTAAGAGAAAAACCGATGAAAATAATTTTTGTATTTTTCGAGGGAAACCTGTGGGTCACGACGATTTGGTTTTGGTTACTCTATTCAAAATCCGTAAAGAAAAAATCCAAAAATTGGCATGCATTAAAGGTCTGAGTTCGCCGTAAATTAAAAACAATTCACATATACATAAATATTTGTGAATTTAAAAAAAATTCACATATTTAGTTGTGAATTAAAAAAACATCACAAATTATTTGTGAATTTAAAAAAATGCACAGATTTATTAGTGAATTAAAACAAATTCACAGGTTCTTTTTGTTATTATTTACATTTTTTGTGAATTATTCACCATTTGCTGTGAATGTGAATTAATTCACGTTTGCTGTTGTGAATGTTAATTAATTCACATTCACACTTATGGATGTGAATTAATTCACATTCACATTTACAAATGGGTGATTTATGCATTAATTCACATTCACAAACAAAGCATGATCTGAATTAATTCACAACCTTATTTACAAATAAAAATGTGCCCAACTCTGTTTGTACCCTACACTGTGTTGCTGATTTTCAAATACTAACTGGACCGTTTTGCTGTGTTGCACATTCTTCTGTCACTTTTTGGTAGTAGGTTAAGCAGTATTATTATGGATTCTCCTTTCTATTCCCGGATAAATTTATAGTTATGAGGCCCAGCCTCGGAAAATTCACCCAGAGCCGCCCCGCAGCTAACGTATGTAATATTATGGTGGTATACCTACCCAAACCGCTCCCTAAAAGTAGGAACTTACCTAAGAGTTGCCGTTGTAAATTTCACTTTTGCAAAGTGAGTGTTAGGTAACCACAGACCACTAACGTTTTTTTCACAACCTTGACGAAATGTATAAATCGGAAAATGTGCTCAATACGGGAGAACGGCATCTTGGAAGAACAATTGATGCCGTCACACGGTGGTGACTCGATCAACTTCAACGAATCTTTCGGAACTGTCAACGCTGTGTCAGCAAATCACTTCTTTGCCGATACTCGAGGACATTATGGTGTCAGTGTCCGAGGGGAGGGACTTGAGAACACGACTGCTGTTCCTGCGTCTTCTGACGCGGCAGATGAACGTGATGATGAGAGAAGCCGTAATGATGGTGATGATGGCGAGCAGGGCCAGCTGTACTGGGGGCAGTGGAAGGCAGTGCGTGGC
Organism: Lygus lineolaris; assembly: GCA_030264115.1. Lineage (NCBI taxonomy): Eukaryota > Metazoa > Arthropoda > Insecta > Hemiptera > Miridae > Lygus > Lygus lineolaris. Next base: position 19,360,262 of record JAEMON010000006.1, on the reverse strand, counting down.
TGATTCATCGTAGCCTGATGGGCAGTTGTCTGTTCCATCGCACCAGAGGCTGCCGTTGATACAGGCATCTAGCTCTGGACATCTGTGGGGGCAATCATCTACCAGTCCCACTACTGCGTCTTCGTTTCTCCTGAAACGATTTCAAATTAATATAATCATCTACCTGACAGTAGTTTATTAATGCTGAAGGAAATGCTCGTCGCTGGTAACGATGAATTAATAGTCAGCAATTACGCATGTAAACGCATCACTTTCAGTTGTCGTCATCCTCCTACATTTACTAAATTATTAATAATGTACGCTTAATATTGGATTACAATATAAGGAACCATAGAGAAATCTCATGAATAATACAAAATATGCCTCGTTTGATAGGCTTCATGATTAAAAGAAAAATTAAACTACGAGTAAATACCTTCTACTGAGTTCCAGCCACGATACAGCGTACGTTCCTTCCTCTCTTGGAACAAACTCAACAAGTACGTTTCGAATTTCTTTCTTATCGTGTTTGGACCATACTGGGGGTAGCCGCTCCGCTGAATTCGTAATGAGCCATCCTTCGGAGAAAACTTCCACCTTTTTTAGGAAAGACAAATTATTGGACTGGATAAATGCATATCCCTAAACTGTCATGTACATTTCCACGCAGTCCATCAACCGCCTTTGTTGTAGGATATTGTACAATATAGGTAGGAATTCATTTCTCCTTGATGTATGAAATAAGATATTTTTACTTCACTGGTTGCACACAAAGGCCAAAAGAATGAAAATTGAACGAAATCACGCAGAAAAAAGGTACCATTATAACAAGTGCCTTTCATAGGTATTAGGTATTTTATATTTATTTTAAATTTCTTAGATTCTTCACTTTTTTCTCCTTCCACTCCCTAAATGAGATGAAAACTTAGTAGGTAGGTACATACCTATATAATTCATTAAGATGAATTATAATGGTTATCTCAAATCCAACTAAGCTGAATAGGTGTAAGATGTCACGTATTATGTTCATGAGTTATTATTTGGCCGTGAATCGACGTAGGTAGGTAATATAGTGTTGTTCATCATCCTTTGTACTCCTATTTGATAGGTATGTGAATGTATGTCTAAAGATCGAATTTTCAACTTCTATCGATCTCCAAGTCTGTTCTTTCTTCCAAGATTACAAAAACTAAATTATTTTCCATGTGAAAATCTCGAGAAAAAAATTCCCAGAATGGAATAAAAGGTCTTTCCATTGTCCTACATAGCTGCGTACCTCATACCTTGTTCAAGGACAAACCTCAAAATTATATTCCGGCCTAATTGGATATTTTGGGGTTAAATTATCTCACAATGCTCTCGCTGTGCCTGGCTGTGGGCTCAGGGCAAACAATGACGTGTGTCGTTCCCGCATGGATCTCCACTCTGTTGGAGGTGAGGCACTGCCCTCTCCTGATGACTCCGGTCTTGCCCACGCCGCCTACCACCACTCCGGTCATCTTGACGTAGAGGTAGCGTGACTCACTCGGCTCGATCACCCAAGGTTGGCCTTCACAGTTCCCCTACGGAATAAATGACGTTAGCTATCTTGCGGGATCACTACATCGATGGCAGGTTACATAGAAAGGGTCATGGAAACAGAAATAAGGTTATTTGTGAACTTGCATGTTTCATGATCACTGCAGGAGACTCAAGAGCCGAGAATATTGTATAATTTATTATGTAGGTATACTGTATAGAGTATTATTTTTCTGCTAGAATGCATAGTTTTGGAGACACTAAAATTACTGACTTCATTTCAGACATATTCACGGAAAATCAACTTCAAACCCCCCCTTCCCTTGGTTGGACTGCAATGAACAATTTATTGTGCCATTTTTCGAAACTATGTACGAGGCAACCCATTGCTGTTGGTTTTCTGAAATATTCCGATTCCAATTTATTGGTGAATTATGAACAGAATAAAATTTATTCTGGTTCAGGGAACGGTATTCTTGAACTGATTGTAGGCCTATGAGTCTATAGCTGTGGGCACTCAGCAGGTTACGCTTGATACGCTTGAGTGCCGTTCTTTTTCCCTTAATCTAATATTATAATATATTTCTTTTTCTAGGTAAAACACTAACGATATACCTCAATGTGGTCATCGTGAACTGTACAATAAGAAAAAAATGAAAAGTAGTCAAGTTTGAAGTCACTTCGTACAGATCATCAACACAATCAAGGGTAACAATCAAGGCTCACCTCTTCCAATGTCTTACTAGGCGAGACAAATTGTATTTCTCCACTAGCTCCCCGTAATCGCTTACTCCTCGGGCAGCCTGGTCTCCTGATGAACTCCCAAGTCCCCTCGAAGCCCATGTTCCGGTAGTCGTCCAGAGCAGTCATATTGTCGACGGTGAACCTCAGCTCCAGGATGTGACTGTTCGATGTGTAAACGAATGGCAGTTGTGGATCGGAATTCGAGCATAGGCAGTCTTTTGGAAGATTCATAACAGTTCTTGGATAAGGAATCTGGAGAAAACGGAACTAGATAAACTCATTATTGATGATGAATTATTAATATGACAGATCAACATTTAATCGTAATAATTTTAATTTAATAATAATTGCATTACTCTTTTCTTCCGGTACCTGAAGGAACGAATCCGCTAAATTTGATATCTGATTCATTTTTATTATAAAATATTTCTACTCCAACCTTCTGAAATATTCTTGATAAACAGACAAAGGCTACTGGTTACAACGTTCCAATATTATCCGCCAGTGCTCCTTGTAGATGTTTAGGGCTTCAAATTCAAATACTGAGTCGAAAATAATATGGAGCTACTGTTCTGAAAATTCTTTACATTAATTGGATATAAGTTGTTATCTATTGAATTTTCGAATACAAGAATGGGGAACTTGCATAGGTCAGAAATTTCCTCGTTGGTTGCCCGTTTCTTGTTATTTGGGGGTGGAAAATAAGATTGGGAGCATGGTACGAATAAATTTAGTTGTTTCCAAGAGTAGAAAACTCGAATAAAAATCTCAGCTGTTTGGAAAAACCGCTGCCTGCCCGCCAGAACCTAACTGACGTCACTAAAGCAAAAAAAAGACAGATAGCGCTATTCGCCAGGCCTTCAACCGATAAGATTGGTAAAACAAATGAAAAATTGCAACAAAAACGAAATAAAAAAATGTTACAATAAAAATATGAGATTCTTTCGAACTTGATCAGAAAATAACCCCAGTGTGAGCTCAGATCCGGGCAGTCTGTCTGGAGCATGGAAATAGGTAGACCCTGCTAATGACGTCAGTTAGGTCTGGCCGGGAATTCAAAACGACTAAATTTTAATTAATTATTTAAAATTATAAAATCACTTTTCCCGCAAAACGCCTTCGTTTTTGTCTCCTTTAAGTCATTCCTTTTCAGAAAAATATAAGAAAATACCATGCAAGTTCCCCATTAGGTATTACAAGATCTACTGAACGAGTATGACCCGGCATACCTCCCAAAACTGGATGTAAGCTGATGGACGGCCGACACACTGAAGCCTCCCCCAGCCTCCTTCGTTGTGCGTTTCACAATCGCTGCGGTTTCCAGTCCTCAAATTTGTGATTGTCAGTCTAACTCTCTCACCTTTCGGTGATTCGAATCGGTATACGCAACTGAAAATTATGATAGTAGATTAGTGACTCTGCTGTAGCTACTTGATAGCAATCCCCTTTAAACATACACAAGCAGTGCAGAAATTAACAGCCATTTTATTACCATAGGGAACTGTTACTCTGATATCAGTTCATAGAACTACATTCAATTTCGGATGTAGATATGTTTTTGGGCTTGATACACTTTTTTTTTTTTTTTTTTTTTTTTACATAAGGGGGAAGTAGATGAATTAGAGTGGATTTTTGGAGTAGGTACGTATCTATCTGCCGTGGACCAAAAGTCAAATCAGTAGAGGATAAGAAAAGCTACTACTTTGAGGTAGAAGGCATAATGCGGGCATTGGATTTCCAAACTACAAATAGGCACCATGACCACAATAACTCTTCAGACATGAGCATTATTTGATTCAGAGTCGACATTTTAGGTGCTGCATTAGTTTCCAGGTGCCATAAATCTCTCGGTATCTGTTATCAACAAATGGTCCAAGGCAAGATTGATGTGACACCTTGGACGTAGGATATAGGTAGGTGAACAACAGCTGGAAACACCAATTCAATATCAACGAAAATTCTTTTCATGGAACCCGCGTCCTGCAAGCATTAACCTCCCAACTTGAAACAAAAGGCAGCCGTTAATCTTCCGGGTAAAGGCAAAAGCAGGCAGTGCTCCCTTCTTCCACGGGGTAGAGTTATAAAGCTCGAGGGAGGGGTAAAACAAAGAACTCCTTACAATATACTTGTGATGCGGGTTACAGATGCCGCAGTGAGAAGGGGCTACCACCAGCTACATTCATCCTCGTACAAGCTTTTCATGCTTCAAACTACGAGTCTCGAGAGAGCCCTTTTTTGTGGTTCGCGCCAGATTCCTATTGTTTCAGTTTTAATGGGGTTAATACAGTATATAGCACCAAGTTCATCCTGATACCCGTTGAGCAGAAAGGGTCATCACTATAGTGGGTTTTGAATAACCACATACCAAAATTGTGGAGCACGGGATTTCATCCATTCTAAAATTTCCAGAGTTTTGCCAATGACATCAAAATGTAAGTTTGCGGATGCGTAGTAGTAGCCATTGCTGATCCAATCGCGATAAAATTTATAGGTAATCGTCTTGTAGCCAGCCCCCAACGACCCTCCGAATTTGAGCGAAATCGGACCATTGGGAACTGAGAAACTATAGTTTGAGTAAATTCACATGCACACACACTACGAGTGGCCCGACGGTGATTACATTAATAGGGGATCGTCTAAGAGCTAACCCACACAATCCCTAAACATTTTATCAAATTGGGACTTTAAGTTGGTAGTTTGGCATGGGAAAAGGATTTTACCACGGACAGACCGACACCCACGGAAGGAATATTGTTCAGAAACCAATGAAACGCAAAAAGCAAAATGGAAATTTATATGTGTTTGCATAAATGTGTCCAAACGTATATATACGTACGTACGTATGTACTTTAGAATTCCACCCAAACCCTTTCTCTCACAGAGCTTGCCCAGCGTGTGTTATCTTGCATTTATGAATGAACAGTCGATCATGCCTGATAGAAGATCGGTCAAAAAATCAATTCCATGTTCAAATCAATTGAAATCTATTAATAGCTACCAACGTATTTCGTCAAACTTCAATACATCAACGGTGACTAGTCCGACTGAATTCAAAATGACAGATGTCACAGACTGACCTGATGACTACTTGATGGACACAGACCAGTCATGAGATTTTTTAGCGGACCAATCACCAGTAAAAGTTTGACGACTCCGGGATTACAGTAAAACAGTGGGTATGTTAAGCCCACACGACCGTCGGGTCTTGAAGGTTAGGTATTGTTAGCGCCGTCCCAGAAACACCGGCGAAACTTGAAATCAAAGAGTTTTCAAGTCTTTTCTCTTTTAGAAAGAAGGATAGAGATGGCACATCACCATCAGCCAATGGGAGATTTTGAAGCAAGTAATCCCTACAAGGTGGAGCTTAGAATCATTGCGGAGGAGGATAACCTCCAACTCTGTTATAGAACTCATTTCAAGTCTGACTTCCGCCAATGTTGACGGGGTTCCTGTAAGTGCATTTAACTGGTTACAATGAGGCAATTATCTGATATTTCGCGCCAGCAGCTATTCAACACCAATCAATTAGAAGTGAAAGCTTTTAAGAATTATTCGGATAAGGGTTTGGTTAAGCCACCGATAGTGTAACATCGATACTGGTAGACATCGCAATCCCATTGGCTATGCCTCTATCAGGCGGGGGGTGGTGCGGAGTCCTAGGTCTCTTCTTCCCCCTC
>JAEMON010000006.1:19323771-19344205 GCA_030264115.1 Lygus lineolaris | reverse complement strand
ATAGACAACGTTTTTTCTATTTAACTCCGTTTTCTTTTTACAATTGAATTCCTCGAAATTTATGCTTTAAATAAAATTTTTATTTAAAGCATAAATTTCGAGCAATTCAAAAAAATCAGGGAGCAATATTAATCTACGAGTACAACATGTACCTATTATATTTAATCGCTCACTACCAGAGTGTTACAACACAAATAATGCTATTTTTCGCTTCCAAGCAGGCGCGTATGCAGTTTCAGTAACCTAGCTTGACTTCATAACCTCTTCTACTCCTGATTAGCAGAAATATAGATGAACATTTTTTATTGCAATCAGAAACATTTTGTGGTCATTGTGAAAAAAAAAAAAGAAAAAGTCTGCCAAGTTGGAGGGCAGTGTAGCTTCCTTACTTTTGTAACTCGGTCGTACAGAATCAGTTAGTGAACAGTCCAGCGAAATTGGTATAGAATAGTTCCGGAGTTATCCCCATGACAATGAATGTTAAGTATGCGCATGCGCAGTAGCCATCACTCATCCAATTGTGGCGAAACTCATAGGCACCTAATTGTCTTCGAGCGAAATCGGTCCATTGGGAACTAAGAAATCGTAGTTTGAAGGAAATTAATGTTTGCACAAGCTACTGGTGGTGATAGGGGACCGTCAGGGGGCTGACCAGCACAATCTCTGGAAATTTCATCGAATTCGGACAATAACTTCAGTATAGTTTTCCCTGGGACAAGGAATTGGCTACAGACAGATGGACAGTCAGGCACGGAACCAAAATTGATCAGCAGAAAGCTTTGGAACGTAAAAAGCAAGTGAACATTTTGTTTTTGGAGGATACAAATGTTTTTCATTTTCTGAAGGAATACACAGCTTCCTACATAATTAAGCTGACCAGAATATATCCCCCTCCCCCCTTATATTCCTAAGTCTCCCCCCCCCCCCCCCCCCCCCCCTATTCGACCCGCAATCGGGTCACAAAACTTTTGAGCTCCCAGATCGGGTGAGTCAAAAATTGAGCTCAAAGATCAGCTGATCCGAAATTTGAGCTCAGAGATAGGAGAGGCAGTAGTTATTGAGACAATATAAGAATAGGGATTTCAGAAGAAGGATAGGTAGTAGTTATTGAGACAATAGAAGAACAGGGATTTTAGAAGAAGGATTGTCTCCATTTTTAACGATAATAATAAACTGTCTTGCAATAATCTGCTGTGTTTTGGAAGTTGAAATACCATGTTCTGAATAAGTAATATGTGGAAAAAATTGTCCCAAAGTAAGAGTCCCCCTCCCCCCGCCCCCTAAATGTTGAACAGCCTTTTTTTTGTCAGGAAAGTGAAAATAATATATTGCTCAAGATACTGGCTTCCACGTACGTATATAGTTTGTGTTGTGGGCGGGGTAAAACGAGTGATTTACAGAGACCAGCAAAGCGACCCTGATTTACACTAATGGCGGGGTTTTTCCAGCTGCCACATATATTTTAGAACGCATCAAGAGAGGGGGGAAAATTCCCTCGAAAGATCTCTTCCCAAACTAGTCGTACTCTTACACTTTGCAGTCAAACTACTGGTTGTATTTTCCCCGAATACATCTGACATGCAATTTGCTAAGTACCTACTTTATTCTCAAAATAATATTACAAACAGTGCTCCTGTCTCAAGATCCGGGGTCGCGTGTCGCTTGTTTTGTGGAACACTTAAGTGTCACAAACCTCAAGACACGCACGGAGGATATGCTGGTAAGTATACTTATACCAACAAAATAACCTTTGTAGCTCGGAATAACAACTAATTTTTTTTAACCATTCTACGTCACTATTTGCTCACTCAATTTCTACAAGGTTGCACAACACATCCCTGAGATATGTTATAATATTTGTGTTTCTAGAATAAATGGCATTATTCCATTCAGAAAATTTCGATCTCACTGATTATATTTTTTAAGGATTTTTTTGGTATTTTTTCTTTTTTTCAGTTTTGGGTTTGTTCCAATTCTTAGGATTTTCATGGGTTTACCAAACTTTTCCAGGTTTTTCTAATTGGGCAATCTTTGAGGTCAAAACCGGAAAAAACCAAAAGATTATCTGTGATTCCCTGCCTCTGACAGAGGTCAACTGATTAAGAGTGGATTTTAACATTATATAGTACGTTTATTGACTGTAATACTCAGTCAATAATTCAAAAAAATGTATAATATAAACAAATAAATATTTAGTAGGTAAACAATTCAATTTTCAAAAAAGAAAGATAGGTACTTGTGCCCTTTTTTTATTGGAATGAAAATCTGGTCTAGAGTAATCCATGGATTTCACTGCTCAGCATTGGAATTACATGTAAATAATTACATATGGCGGTTCGATCGTTTTTACATAATATGATGGTGCGTGCGCTACGACTGATCCAAACGGTACGACATTCATAATCTGCGCACTAATAAACTAAACTAATATGAAGTAGGTAGAATACAACGATTCGGATAATTTAATCTGTCATCTTTATAGAGTCCAGCTTGCTTTAAATGGAACCTGAGTCAATGTTCTGAAAATTATATTGGTACCTAGAATGGTTCATTTCGAAGTTTGAACGACCTGGTTCACCATAACTAAACCGCGTTCATCATCTTACGACCCTAAGGCCACAAGTCTCAAACAGAAAAAGTTCGTGGAAATATAATTTTCTTTCTTCTCTCGGAAAAATCAGATTACTGCGAGAAAAGAAAGAAAAGTGGTATTAACGTCATAAGCGGTGGGGTCAAGTTTCCTGATTATTAAAGTTCAGAAAGGAATCGCCTACCCCGCGTTCGACCTTTTGGGAGCATCCCTGATTTACGTTGCAGTTTCTCCAATGATTAACCAGCGACCACAATATCTGCCCTTGATTATCCCATAAATCCTAACTCGGTTAGTTACTTGTCACCCACCGTCCCTCCGTGGAAGTTTGAGAACTTCCAAAATATAATTAACGAGGGGATAATATAATGGGACGTTGTTCGGAGAGCCAAATCAATTCATATCATAGTGGGTAGCACCGAGCAAAAATAAAAATACCTGGTGAGTAACAGATCAGATGGTCTTCTCATATTGAGTTTCGGTTGAGGTTCATACGTTGTTACGCAGTAAAGTAGAACATTGTATTTAAACAGCACATCAGAAGCTTCTCCATGCTCTTGAAAGTCACCATACAAAGATGACAGTACACCTAATCTATAGAGACGGGCGTATATACCCGTTTGTCGGTCATGATGGATGTCGATTAAAAGGTGAAAGAGGAGGGTGAGAAAATTCTGCTAATCGTGACCAGGAATTTACCTATCATGCAAATTGTTGCCGTTGGAGCGTTATTGAGCCACAGAAAGAGACAGACACATTATTATAATAATTTGGAAGCTAAAAAAGTCTGCCAAGTTGAGGGGATAGTATAGCTTCCTCACTCTTGTTACATTGAAGTGTACAATCAGTTAGTGACAATGTTACTAAAATTGGTGAGATAGCTTTGAAGTTTGGGAACAAATTTCAAGATTGCATATTACCCAGTAGCTATTACTGATCCAATTGTGACGAAATTCATAGGCACTCGTCTTGAAGTCATCACCCAACCACCATCCGAATTTAAGCGAAATCTGTCCATCAGGAACTGAGACAACGTAGTTTCAGGAAATTCACTTTCGTGCATGCGCACAAGCTACTAGTGGAACAATTAATAGGGAGTCGTCTAGGGGCTAACCCGCACAATCCCATCAAATTTCATCAAAATCTAACCATAGTAATTTCGTACAGGTTGTTGCCAGGAACAAGGAATGGACAGACAAGGAACCAAAATTGTCCAGAAAGCTTTGAAAGGCAAAAAGGATGTTGACTTTTGATTTTGAAGGAATTTTTTTTAATTCCCTGCACATGCACGAATACGCAGCTTCCTGATGAAGAAAAATAAATAGCGAATCTACATTCAATAGCAACTTATGTTATGAAATTTGTAATGGAGACCGGAATATGATGGGAGATGTCTTGGGGTGGTCTCTCCAAGTGGCAACCAAGCGACGACCCGTTCTAATGTAAAGCCGCAGATTAGAGGTTCCGCTGACATGCACAAACTCTCCTCCCGAATCTCCCGTCAGAGGATCCACTCTTGTTTGTCCCTCATATGACCCGTCCTTCATATAACCCGTCCCACATATGACCCGTCCCACATGTGACCCGCCCCTGATGAATGGCCACACCCGAATACTTCAAAGATCCGGCTGACTGATCCGCCTTTTGTTTCCCAACTCGTTAATTATTTCGGAAGTTTGGCCGAAACCTTCCAGGAGGATCAGGTGATGAGGTAGGTACCAAGTCGGGATTTATGGGGAAATTGGAGAGTCAGCTATTATAACATTGTGGTTGTCGGTTTACCTTTGGATAAAATGTATAAAAATAAAATAAAATATAAAAATTAGTGTCCTTCGCTCGTAGAAGTGATTCCTCCCGCAGAAATAATAAATATGAAACTTAATCTTCACCCTAATAAATGTTTTCGAAAATTTCCGAGAAAAATTGAGCTACAACCACAATATTTCATATAGGTAGTTACACCTACAATGTTCTAGTGCTTGCCATGTACCTACCTATATGTATGAGATGAATGAACGGGTTTATTTATTTATTTATTTATTTTACATTACTACGGACGCACCCAATATACAAAATATGGAAATACATTTCGAAGCTGTCAAAGAAAAAAAATACAAGTTTTAGAAATATAAGTACAAGTGAATATAGGTGCATGTTACCTACTGCTCAACCCTAAACCATGAAAAATGACCGTATGTCTGTTGAAATAGTAGCCAGCTGACAGCAAGCCGCTCCTCACCTTATTTTTCTTATAACCATTGTAATGAACCACCCATGTGAATTCGCCATTTTAGTAATGTGGTATCCCCGAAGAGGCTAATAAAGCGGAACTAGTCGAACCATGAACCACTTTAGAATTATACCTATATTTCTCCTCCCTTAACCCTCAAGATATGTAAGAATGTGGCAACAACCAACCACATTCTAAAGTATGTGCCACACGATCTTGGTAGACTTTTTGTTATCTTGCAAGAATTATGTACTAACCTAGCAACCTACCCGTATTTTTTGTTACCTGAGACGTTCATTCCACTATCAAATCAACAATTAATTTTTATTTTTTTATTTTTCCATTCCATTCAGTCATTCTTGTAACTAAAGTATTCACATTCTATTCTACTAGTAGCATACACAGTTTTTTCGAAGACGCTGTTTGTTAATAAATATCCTTCCGTATTCAAGAAAATATATTTTATACTACAAAACTTCTGAATTTAAATATAAATCTCTTATAGCGTAATACCCACCATGCAATTGTATGGGAAAGTTTCAGCATCATAACTACTTGGTCTCACTTCTTTCTCGTTCGTCTAACAACAGAATGGAATGAAAAAATATCCCCGGCAACATCTGTCCTTCGTTTCAATTCAGTTGACATCCAATATTTCATCCCAAGTTTCAAAACTTTCAGAATAGTCAAAGGAAGTTCGTCCTCGCTTGAGATGTTGAACTCTGACAAGATTATTGGTTTTTGCCGCAGGGAACTTCTAGCAATACAGAAACGTCTCGAGATTTCTTGCTCATATTCCTTTGTACCCGAAGTGTTTTCTGAAAACCGGAGTTACTACTGGTTTCCGCTCAAACTTTACCTTCCTGGCAGGAGTTCAACTCCTTTGGCCTGTGAACGAGATAAATAGCTGTACCATATAATTCAATGAGAGTTGATAATCGTCGAAGTTATTGCGTTCACGGCCTAAGTAGAAGGCACTTTTCAAACAAAGTTCACTCTTGGAATAATTCCAAAAAGAGGAAAAATGAATCAACCATGTTTGTACGCCTGAGTGAGGGCTGGAGTAGGAGAAAAGGCATTCCTTTGATATCAAAGCCAATTCAGGTATAACGCTTGCAAATACGCGACTTTTCTTTGAAGTTTTCAAAGCTATGGATAACTTCTATCCCACGAAGTCTTAGTTACCTGAACCTACAGGGTGACCATAAAACGTTAGGATGAAACTTCAGGTAGGTATCGATCCTTCAACGGATTTGCAACCAAAATTTCCTGTAGCTTATCGTCATCTCCTGCTTCACTCAGGGCATAGTTACCTCAGCTCACGTTGGCTTAACCTTTATAAACAAGTCCACAATGCGGTGGTTCAACAAAATAGTACACTTCAGGTCGCGAAATTACTTCTTAACACTTGTATTTTTGGAATGAGTGGAAACTTTTGCTATGACTAGTATGAAAGTTCGGAGAGCCAGAGACGCGTTTTGGAAAAGAGTCACGTTTCTTGTTGATTAAAGGTTACAGTCTCTCCCTCATTCACAAACTCTCCCTTCGTTTGCAAAGAACAACGTTACACCCACCTACCGAACTAAAGCAACGAATATTTTTACTTAATAATAATAATAATAATAATAATAATAATAATAATAATAATGTATTAGCCTTAGTTTCATGCATAAATAAATTATGATAGAATGCTGTTTACAATACTCAACGAATTTGTTAAGAGTATAAAATACATTGTTCATCAGCAATGTTCTAAGTTCCGTTTTGAACAGTGTCAACGTAGCACAACCACTTATATGGGATGGCAGATGATTGTAAATGCCTATCCCTTGGGAGACAAATTATTGTTGCAGGAAGGCGTGGCGAGACTGTGGTTAGACCAGTTGGTGGGTAAGAGTAGTCCATTTTGTGGGACTCTAGTTCGGTTAGTTCACTCCTTGAAAGGAGTAGTTTTTTTGAATTAGTACTTTTGAACTATCGTTCCATGATAATATAAACTTCTCATGTAGTATCCATCGTTCGATGTAGGTACTCGGAAGTAGGATCTATGAATAATGGAATCTGAGACATCGTTCAGTGATAAATAAATAATGGATCATGGTAATAGGAATCTAAGGAAGAATCCATACCGCGTTTGTGTAGAATTTGGAAGTAGAGCTATACCTTCTTCCATGGGGAGAACGGGAACGGCTGATGAACTCATTGAAGTACCTGCCTTCCTATTCCTACTTCCATGGATGAACTAGAGAACTATCGTTCAATGGACTAAGAAAAGTACTACTCACCAACTCAGCCATCCTCCTGCCAACTCGTGAAGAGGCAATCGGTCAGAACTTGTTGACTGAGGTCAGTGCTCACCACCATTGTTGCAGTCAAAACCCGAAATCACCTCACCTAAGATCATGATGGCCTTTAGTTTTACCTGATTTCGGCTTTTTACTACAGTAAATCCACGGCCTTGCTTACTGTCGCTGTTTGGACAGGCGGTGATTTTTGTTACCCTACAAAGACAATGAGCAATTTTCTTTTAAACACGGCAACCAACGGAACAACTCGAAGTTGTGAGAGCGTATAGACTAGGTAGTAAAGGACACCGGCGGGCAACCGTCACATCGTCTTTTACTGGTGTCCGATTTGACGATGAAGGCGTTCGAATTTTCGGAAACCCGATCGTATATAGAAAATTTTTGGCCCAAAATAAACCCTTGTACGAATTCCAACTCATCAGTTACTGTAGTTTTGGAGTTACGAGCAGTAATTTGGAGTGACGGCATTTCTGGGGGGTTACCCAATTTGATGACAACGGAGACCGAATGTTGGAAAACCTCTCTTATAATGTAACTCGTCGGTATGAATGAAAGAACATTTTTCTGTAATGTTTAATGCAAAAAGTATATTCAATGTGGCCAACATGATCCCCTGTTGCTAGTTTAGTTAGAGCGAATGATTCTTTGATGATAACAGACTGAAACTTCACTGTTCGAGTGAATCGCGCTGAGTAAACCAAGCGAAGGGGTTTCCTAACAAATTCTTAGCCCAAGCCTTGGAGATTGTGGTGAGAGGGATGCGTCGTATTTTCCTTCTAAGCACTCTATATGGAAATTAGCTGGTTACCAAGATGCGATGCTGTAACTCTTCGTGGCACTGCTTCGTCTGCACTATTTGTTCTTGCGCAAGGTAAACTAACGGCTCTCAGTTGGATTGCTTTACATCTGCTTATACCTACTTCATGACATTTGTTCTCAACTGTTAATTACTAGATTTGAATTCTTAATCCCACACCATTTTTAATGCAATATGACATTTTTTATTTCTCCCTACCAAAGGTGCTAGTTCCATAGTGATGTAGCGGAGTTGTTTCCGTGAGATTTCGGACAAACTTTCCTCCTAAAAATTCAAAATTCTTGGTCACATTTTTCGTTTCTCAGCATTTTATTCGTGTCCCTGGTTTACACCAGCCATCTCTGATTGCTGAGCGGTCTAATTCCATGGGGAGTCCATGACCCCGGTGGGGCTCGAAACCAAATCCCTATAGTTCTAACCAATTGCTATCCCTGATAGTACCTAATTGCTGAATCCTAATACCCGAAGAATCACACTTTTGCACACCATTGTTGCTTGTTTTGACCGCGGTTGGCTTTAGAGACAATAGCTAATGTATTATTTCAGCTATTAAACTGTCTCACCCTTCAAGTCTTTATTTTCTATCTACCAAACAAAAGTTAAAGGAAGCTAAATTCAATGCCTCCAAATCCAAACATCAGTCTACCATATACTTTCTCTGCGGGAAGACCAAAACGAAACACATGAAATTATTGCGGACTCTGAACTACAGTTGCCTCCATTAGCATCCCTCCCTACCGATATTCCACCCATTAAGGTAATGACTCACCTTCACCACCCTTTGCTGGGATTATATCCCTTCGTTAGTGATTTCATACCACGCATAATCATATTATCGTCAAATTTCGTATTGCGGTCAGTGGTGGATCCCCTCGGGTTTCAACTCATTGAAGCCAAACTAATGGAGTGGACTGGAATATTACTTGCAGACTTTTCAAATTAACATTTACAGAGAATTATCTAGACGTGGTGGTAGTCATATAGCGTTGATAGATACGGTGTGTTGAGGGTGGGAGTAATTATTGGTCGTTCTTCCAGGTAAGTAGATATTATATTGCGTTCATTCCCACATGTTTAGCAGTATCGCCTCTTCAGGGAATGTAGGTACACAATATGTGTCGGGTGTGGGTTGGTCCACTTAGTTAGGAGTCTTAAGGATTAATAACATCAGTCTGTTGTTGTACTTTCTGCTAGTCTAGCAATAAAATCTTCTTCAGCTGAAGTGCATTGTGGGATATCCATTTTTCTTGTTAAAAATTTGTAAAATATGTAAGCTTGCAGTCAGGTACCTAAGGTGACACTGCGAAATATGTAGGAATGAACACAATATAATATATTTTTACCTGGGAGAACGGCCAATGTTGGCGGTGACTGTCATGCCAGTAAATGCGGCGACAGTCGGGACCAAAACCCCCAAGAAAGGTGTACAATCCTACCACATCTAAGACGATAGACCAACAAGAAGTACATCTCGAAGATGTCATGAGATTGGCGTACAACGCAGGAGGAAACTATCACAATTAGTAATGGGTGCTGATATGAGAAAGCGCAGTTACTTTCGTTCCAAGGCTCAGAATGGTGAGAAAAAACCCAACAATTTAAGGAAGACTCTGAAAAAAAAAAAAAAAAAATGATCGAGGGTAAGGGTATCGAACTCTCTGGCCGTATCAGGACAACCCTTACGGAATGGACAACCCTTACGAAATGAATTTTCGTATGGTAAAAGTACCCAAGGAAAAAAGAGGGGTGGTAAGTAATAGGTCTCACCCTCTACATATTAAAATTCCGCAATTAAACATTAAAGACCCCTAACGATAAGAATATAATTATTGTTTACGTAACTTAATGAAGAATCCGTAATAAGTAAAGAGGTGAGCGCTTTCCCACTAGGTAGGCACAAAGTACATCATCCGACGAGAGAATACTCGTCTCTGAATCGTATAGACCTCTCATTATAAACGGATTATTATCATGTTTGAGTATACTGTGGTACGGTTGTGTATACCCTATTTCCCCGAGGCATCATTATTGAACAACCACACTCATTCGACCATCCCCTTTAACCTTATCTCGGTCGAATGGGCTGATCAACGTATCGTATTAATTGTACCGCTATTATCCCAGATCTCTCGCACTTCCACAGCTAGCAAAACTAAGCTTGGACGGTGAATATGGTTTACGCAGCTTGAAATGGACGGTTGTGTTTTGATATCCGATCCAAGCCGAAAGGGACTTGCATGTAGGTTCAATCTAGTTCAACAACTCAGGGAGTCTAAGGTCTACGATTAAACCCTTCGCCCAGGAATGCCGATAATTCCCTTTAATAGTATCCAGACGGCTTTTGTTCCACTAAGACCCTCATTTTCCTTGCAATCATAAACTAATTACTGCGTCAGCCAACCTTGCCGAAATGTCAATATCAAATGGAGAGTTAGCTCATAGTTGTACTTTCATGCAGACATTATTGTCATCCGACGACAACTCCAAACAAATTTATTTTTGGGTTACCTCCTCAGGCAGTTAGATCTGGGCGAGCCCTCAAGCCAATACTATACTACGTTGGCCTGATTGATGACTGCTCTACCATCCTTTTCAAAGAGTAAGTTTCTAACCGGGCCTTTGTAGGATTGGAAATAATACAATCATCTTTGCTTAATACACCGATATTCTTCTGAGAAAAAGACTAAACTGCAGGATTTCGTCCAAAATGGACTGTTGCTACATTACGAAATGTAGTACAAAACATTCCGACAAAATGAAATATTTCGTCAGATTCTTCACCCTTCCATTACTTACAATTTTACGATACCGGTGTGGAGGGTATCTGGAGAACAAAGCCCTAATCCTCTTTATATACCACAAATATTCCCCGTTCTCAGGTCAAAGGACGAAAACCTACCCTCCTTACCCTTGAATTACATGCACATTATTTCATTTACATAATTTTTGTACAGTCCTTCAATCGAATCACCCAATTATCCTGTGCAACGCATGGTTAACCAGTTAGTTGTTAATATCAAACGTTATTATCAATAACGAATTATGTGTGAGTGCACTCTTAGTTTGCACTATATATTATTTTGGGCATTCAAATGGCGATTCTTACTTTAAAAATAACCTATTTTCGTCAAATCAATGACATGCATGACATAATATTGTTGACCAATTCACTCAAATAATAGGTCATTTGAAATAGGTCATTTGCCCATCTCTAGTCATTAACCAGCTTTTCCGGGTGTAATTCGATGTCCAAGCCCCCCCCCCCCCCCCCCCCCCCCCCCCCCCCCACATAATGTGAGATTTTTAGATTGCCTGTCTCCTGCTATCTAGTAATCTGCCAGAGCCTTCACTGCTCTGAATATCGATGATTACACTGCATTATAATAAGACTTCATCAATAAATCAGCAACAGCTAACTAACAACTATTCAAGATCCAGTCGCGAATTCCGTCTACTAATAGAACTCGGAAATGGATTTCGAATACAGGTAGGCTGTGGCTGATTCATTGATGAAGTACCTACCTACTGACGCCGACATAACTGTGGTCTGATTTTGTGGCAAAATTGTTCCAACATGAAAGGGTGTATGCTGGTTACATGGATCCTCCCACGGGTAATAGAGCATTCTAATACCCATGGACCGTCCTATATAGTCCTCGGGCAAAAAGTGGTTGACTTGAAGTTCATCGAGTTCCCGTCTAACGGAGAAGTTCCTGTCAAAGGGAACCAATCTTAAAGTCGGAGGTCGATCTTTGGCGATGAAATCGCGTTGAAGTTCTGTTAGGGTGACGCTCAACTTAGCCAGAAGGGCTTCGGGGAGTCGACTAGAAGGTACACAATGGGTAAATGGTGGGCTGGGAGTGGGAAATAAGTTTTAAACCACTTGGGGGTCCCGGGGGGAAGCGAGAAGGCCCTATTAAGGGCGCAAATTCAAGGATAGTTGTTGTCAACAGGGCCAAGAAGGGCCAAGAATGGCTGTCTAATGGTCTTCTGAGCCCTTCACGAAGTTTCTCCTCCTTTCTTGCTTGAGGTCCAGTTTCCTCGAACCTCAATTGTTGGAGAAGTAAAGGAAACATCTCGGACTTAACGATCTTCCACTCAAACAGATGTTTTAGTCAAACAGATTAAGTGCTGTTTTTGGACCAAACCCTTTAAAATCTTCCACTTTTTGTATTCACGATAAATTGATATGAGTGTTATTAGTTACTAAGTTAAGTATTGTCTCAGCATTGAATGATATAATTACCAACACAATAGTGAAATTTAGATAATAGAAGCTTTTCCGTTTTTTTATCAACAAGATAAAAAGAAGATATTTTTATGAACTTGAACTTGGATAGCCGAGATCCCTCTTTAGGGTCTAGTGTTGTTCTTTACTTATTCTGCAGTTCAACAAGCGAATTATAAGGGTGAAACATACGGGGATGGAAAATTAAATAATCCAATAGAGAATCATGGACCGGAATTTCGTTTTTAAATATTTCAAACTCCCAGATCAAATGGATCAAAAATTCAAATGGAGGAAAACTATTGAAAGTTAAGTACTCGGTATCAATATATCATATCAATAATATCAAAATATCATCAGGGTGCAAACATACAGCAGGGTGTAGTGCACAACCAAGGGCGAAAAAAACTACCAGACAAATCGTTCAAAAATATTGAATTCAGAGCATTGCACAAATGCACATAAGAATATATCACATACCTACAACAGTACCTATCTACGTTTTTTCACGGATTTGGATTCAGGATGTCTTGAAACGGACAAGCATTGTGATTCTTTGCTCTTTCTTTGTTAGTGTTGGCCTGATTCAACTCAACTGAAAACATAATCATGTCTTGCTGCTGAGGACGTCCTAAGAACTCCGCCAAACTTGGATCTCAACAGTGTTTAACTTGAAAATAACAACCGAGCTTAAAATATATATACCTACTTAGCGACTTTGTAGGTAATGTGATACAAGTCCGTACAGTATTGTGAGGTCTGATGTTTCGTTTGTTTATAGACTTCGTGAAGGTTTTTTCTTTCTGTTTTTTTTTTTTTTTTTTCGTTTGTGCGAAGCTCCCAATCAATATAATGGATCAACAAAAAAACTCTGTAATAATAAACCCCTCCGGCAATGTTGCCGAAGATGAAGTTGAGAAAACCTTACCCATCGCCGGGAAGTTTTCAAGCTAAAATTTGATTTTACACCGAGAACTTCAAGTTTAGTGGCTAATAAAAACGCTTCTTTATAAAGCCTTGTCTTCACCTAGAATGTGACTCTAATTGCTAAACTTTCCCAGTCTTTTTTCTTCGCCAACTTGGGAGGCCGTCCTGAAAGTTGTTCCTTTTCCAATTCGGAGAACTCGGAGCTTTTTTTTTTTAAAGAAATACCTACTTTATTCGTAGAATGTAAGGGATAGAACTTGGATCGTAGTATGTAGATTGCCTCCCGTAAAAGGGGTTGGTATCTCTAACGGAAAGTACTCAGGTACGGTGTTTTTCCCCACTTTTCAACAACAATAAAAATGGTTGATTTGTATTCAATTATCAAGTTTTTCGATATATTATTTATAGGAAGTAGGAACAATATATTGACAATAGCAGTCAGTACTCGTATCGTACCTATACATATCGTTACAACTTATCTACTGTTGTCGTTTTTTTCACTCGAAAATTTGAGGGTACCCTAGAATCGTCTGTTTGTTGGCAATCTTGAGAGTGTTACGAGAGAGTCATGACCCACTGTTCTGGCACTCAACTCCAACGTGAAGCACCTGGTCTGCTGACCTGCAGTATTGGGAACCTTATTCCATATCGGTATAATGAGAACCCTTCCGTTTCAAATGTCAAACATGTCGGGTTTTCCAATTTTTAAATGGGTTTCTACGACTCAATCGAGAGAGATTTTTTGTCTTCATAAAAAACGTTTAAAGCGCATCTTCAGTTTCAGTTCAGGAGGAAAAACAGCATTCTCGGCTGCTCCTGCATCATACACCCTCCATTTTGGCCTTCTTCGTGTATAAGCCTAGCAGATCGTGCCATATTATGGCAAAATCCTCACCGAAGAAATGAATGTAAGAACAAAAAATAACAGTGATAGGTAACAAAACTCACCTGAACGATATCACCAAACTTTTCGCCACCCGCCGAAAGCGTTAATTTGCAGTAGTACGGCAACTTATCCAATTTCGGACGGTGGAGCTCCAGATCGTAAGTCTTTCCCACTTCTCCATAATACGTCCGGTTACAAGCTGTAACAGAAAACAGAAATACGCTATTTTCATTAAATACATAACTAAGAATGTATACTGAACCACTCATCTCACAGTAAGTATAAATCAGAAGGACGAAAGGACGAACCTCAATTCCTGAATTTCTTAGAGACGCTCGCCCATGATGGGTCTGAAGTTGCCTGATTCTTCAAAAAATTATTTTTTAATGTTCATTATTGATAGGAAGGGGTTTGAGGAAAAATACCACTTGTGTGCTCGTTACCCAAACAGTACTTATCTAGTTATCACCTGAAACGTTTTCTTAAACAAGGATGCTATGGAATATCCATACGGCACTAAAATCGACCATGGAGGACGCTGCACTTCAAGTATCCAGGCCCTGGCAAGTAGTGGCGTCACCGAAACATTCCAAATGTTTAGAAAACAACTAAGTCTCGAGTAAAGGCGAAGTGAAAACTAAAAAACTACTTTCGAGTGAAAAAAATTAAAACTCGAGCCCTCCCGCCAAAATTCACAAACATGGAGCATGCTTTAGGCTGATTTTCTAACTGCGCTGACATAAATGACGTCACGCGCCCCTTTTCAACCCCTTTTCTGGTCAAACCAGTCATCATTTCACTCTTAAAATAAGCACCAGGGGGTTTGGATGGGCGCTGAATCAGATTTTGAGGTTCAAAATGCAAAATTCCTACCCATGCAAGTGCCCCATGTTGAACGAATATTTGTGCGATGACAACGAAGGGACTTTCCAAGGAACGGAACGGTTTAAGTAAAAATCATTACCAATCTTGCTTTACTTTCGTGACATACCTAAATTCTTGTCATTTTCGGGTCTTGGCTAAAACAAGTTGCATGCTAAAAATGTCTCAGATACCCCCAGGTGCCCCTATGTTGAATGTGCTCCACTCTCCTCTTTCATTATTATTATTATTCCCTCATGTGGATATTGTCCCAACCAATTATATTATCGCGTACCGATATTATCCCGACCAATAATGCCGTGCCGCATTATTCAACCATTTAAAATTTACATTTTAACCATAATGTAAGAGCTGTAATAACGAATTATTTAGTTATGATTTAAAAAAAATGTATTTAATAACTTAATAAAGTGGACCCAGCCTACTTACCGCCTACCCAGATTTCTGGTGTCTTGATTCAAGTTCCTCCCGAATAGGAGAAACGGAATTCCCAGGAGGAAACACGACGGCGTATCCTGGTCTTAAGGTTGACATTTTACGGTCGGGACTACCGCCAACTCTGGCCCGCCCAACCGGCCTGATCACTGGGGTTTTATGGTGAACCTCGTTTCCTTCTACTATTTTGGTACTTCATGACCCAAATTACTTTCCAAGTGAGACAACACAGTGTCTTACAGAACCACGTGGGCTTGGTCGGGGTGAGGGGAGTCACAGAAATCTCTGCCAAGTGGGTGCGTGGCACATCCAACCCCTACCTATGATTTTTCCAGATCATTGAAACGAAGGCATAAATGATTGCTATGAGCCCGTGCAACACTATTAGCAAGATTCTTATTTATTAGCCAGATTGGACCGTTTTGAATCGTCAAAAATCTATATTTTCTGAATTCCACGGTGGCGCAAAATATGAATTATGAAGTACGACTGTGAATGGGACTAACGAATGGACCATCTTTTGGACACCAGTCCCTCGGCCATTAAATTTTGATGGTTCTTGTACTCGAGACACAATCAAGCCGAAAGTAAATTTTGTTCAAGATGAAATTTATGTTTGGTGGTCCTCCTGTTAATCATATTGCACCGTTTTACCTGTGCTTCGGGCACTGGACAAAAATGAAAAACTCAACTTTTTTATTGATGACCTATGTGATCTTGTTCAGAGAGGCCTAGAGGTGAGAAATACAACATTGGTTAACCCGAATTTAGTGACCCAATCATGTCGATACCTGCTAACAAGATGATGAAGTTGACGAAAGAACAGTAGGTATAGTAAGCTGATTCGCCTTCCTGTTGAACAAACTACATCAGAGAACGATGGCCGAGCCTGGGAGAGGTTTGTACGAACATATTTGATGAAATTTGAGATGTTTCCATTCAATTGTTAATGAGCTAATTATCCAATGGGCTTAGACAAATACGGTTTGAAAACTTCAAGAAGCATTTTCTTCAAAAAGCTAAGTGTTCCTAGGATTTTTTTCAAATGTTTAGTGATCCATCCTGAATCGAACAAAACAAAACTTTTTTTATAAGGCTTTTAAGCCTTTTTTAAATGTCTCAGGAGAGAACTCAGAAATCGTTGTGAAATGGGATTTGAAGAAGGATGACAATGACATTCTAAATTTTGTTCAAGAAAATCATTTAAATGGAAACAAAAAAATTCTCCAGGCCCTTGGAAAAATGGTCAAAGTTGACTTCCACTCTAAAGTGTTCAATTAAAACAAATCAAAACGTCTGCCAAGTTGGGTGTAGCACAAAGCTTCCTCGTATACATAACATTATTTAATAGGTATATACATAACATACATATTTAAAAAACTCATCAAAGGGATTACTACCTGCACGATCCCAGAAAATTCCATCAAAATCGGATGAAAATTGTCGAAGTTATGAGAGCTTCACTTTTGCGCATGCGCAGTGGGTACCACTGATCCGATCTTGATGAAACTCATGGGGAATTAATGAATCTCCGATCTTTCCTCCAAACTTGAGCGAAAACGGACCATTAGGTCGCGAGAAATTGATGTTTCAAGGATTTAAAGTTTTGCGCATGCGCAGTAGATACCGGTGATCCGATTTTGAAGACATCTCTGTCTATCCAGCGATTCATAATTTCTGGCAACGTTAACCTATTTTTACATTTTTGATTCGAACAAATAATTTCTAACCCCTTCTCGACAAAATGGCCAAACAAAGTTAGACGATCAAGATTGTGTGAGCATCATCTTACTTTTGTTGGTCTGTCATCGAGATAATAAGAGAACTGAGAAGTTCCTAATGAGGAGCTAGATGAAGAAGGAGGAGGAAAACGTAGAGCTACGTGACTTGCAAACGGTTCAACTGAATACTGCTCTTGGCAGGTCGGCTCCGCACCCTCCACACGGGATGAGTTTCCAATACTCATCAAGATATCAAGTTCCCTTCAGAAATATAAGTTTTCGTCGTCGTTCTGTACATTTCACACCATGGTCGCTGTAGTACTCCAATGCCAATAGAAGGCTCCAAGAACGAGTATACAGGGTCACCCGCCTAACAAGCCCATCCCCATTATGTCTTCCACTATTTTGTCCTCCACAGTATTTTTTGCGCCACAATGGATTGCCAAGGAGCGCAACGCGCATCAACTTCATTTTTTCAGCCGAGAACCCCCACTTTTTATTGCAGATTCGGATTCAATGTGAAATTTTTATGGAAATATGACCCATCACTCGCATTTTCTAATTTGAAAAAATGAGGTTGATGAGCGTTGCGTGCCTTGCATTACGATAATTTTTGAATTGTGCAAAAAATAAAAAAAAATAAAAAATTAAAAATAAGAGAGGTACCATTTAACACTTCCTTCCCTCTACAATGTAAGGTGGTCATAACTTTTAATTGGAGTTGTGAACAATCAATGCGACTGAGGGGACAACGTGACACACCCAAGAATAATAAGATGCCACCCAAAGGTCGAAGGAAGGAGTCGAGCACACGCGCGAAGATGCTACCGCATGAGACGATGAAACAAAATGAAAAATACATCATAACAACCTCTGCTGAAACAACAGAAAATATATTGAAGAAATAGGATACTAAAACATCCATTCTACAGACAGATTATTAGAAAATAGGAAATTTTTTATTATTATTATTATTATTATTACATATTATGCTACTTTGTCCTTCGATGTCACTCAAATGGCTTAACCAACCCTATAAGGCTCAACGATAACGATACTAAGTATGATTACAATTAACCTTTGTCGGTTTGTGAGTGTGTGTGTATGATATGTGTGCGTTACGCCAGAAGCCTCATACAGGTTCGATAGTTTTATGGGCTAATAGCAATAATGTAATACCTAATTTGGTGTTTTTCATTAGTATGTTGAGAACTTGATCACACCAACAATCTGTGTTAATGCTTCTACTTGTCTTGGCAGACCTAAGTTAGAAAGTTATATGAGATGAGTACCTCCAATAACTCGGTGATCAATGTTGATTCATATATGGGGTGCTGTGGTCGGACGGTAAACAGTTTATGAGCTCGATAACTCTAATAAACGACAATCAGCCTGTGTGTATAACGAATTATGAATGTTACTGCTGTTTCAATCACATATTGAATAGGTAGGTAGCTAGCTTGATAAAACCCATATATATTATAGCTTTCAAAAACACACAGATTTGCGAGAGGTGAAACGAATTTTCAAACTTGATTATCTCGTCATTATACAAATTATTCCAGAGCTTGGAAGAAGGAAGTTCCGTCTTCTATGCCTTAAGGGTTGTGTAAAATGTTGATACCTATGAGCTTAAAATCGGTATTTTAATCTATTTGCCGTAAAGGTTTGATTGAACAGAATTTTATACTGTTGTTGTTTCCCACCATTAGGTCAATGCGCATTGTGTCTGCCTGCCTGTGAGTGAGTGTGATCCTGAAGGGTGAAGTATGCCCAAGAGTATGCCGGGAATAGCTTATGATGAAGTAATGAGTGAAAACGATCCTGAAATGCGAAGGAATATTCATTCAAATGATAAACGGTTCGCGTATTCTTTCAATCCCGAGCCTGGAGTCTCATGTTGACAGTAACCGAAGGTAGCGGAATGTATAATGGATGAGCCTAACGCTATTTCCCGCCCCTTACGGTGCGGATCTACCGCAGCCTTCGATACCTACGTGCCGGTATTACGAACAACTGGCATACAAATCGCGATAGTGCTTCGAAATCCTTCGAAAGTTGTTTTCATCAGACAATACAAGAACCGGTCTAACATATACAATTTTCATCGTATCTACTCGAGGAACAAAAAAACTGACTGCATGATTGATTTTTGTGTGTGCCTTACCTGTAGAAATGAAGAAACTTGTTCGATTTTTCAAAAACATATCTTTGTGCCCATAAAAGTACCTTATTGTGCTCCTCAGGGTTAAATGCGAATCTATGAATTTCGGTCAGCCACGCCTCTATATAAATTTCAAAAAGTTCCAGTCTTGCATCACAACTGAATGAGCACATTGAACAAAATAATTTTCAGGCATTTTGAGATACCTAGTTTTATGACGACAGAGATTTCTGACTTATACTCATAACAGAATTGTTTGACCAACTATTCCTATAATAGGTCCTTATCCTGAATTATACGGCATGTTTCTGCGGTCGTGTACCTGTAAATTTATAGGAAATCTTCTGAGGGCTATAACCTGCTCGATCCCTGAAAATTGATTATCTTAATCGGCATTCTTTCATATGAAAAATGAATTTCGCAGTGGCTCCTACTGACCCGATCATGATGAAATTCATAGGGCTCCTGCTTGAGGCCAACCCTCAACTACCCTCAAAATTTGATCGAAGTCGGGCCATTGAGTCGTGGGGATTCCGTGTTCGGGAAATGCGCAATCGTTGGTTCGACGGCGTTGGAACTAATACGAGGCTGTCTACGGGATCAAAATCGGACCAATAATTAGCCTGTAGTTTTGCCCGGGACAAGGAATAACTGATCATCACGGTCAGATAGACACACAGACATGGAACCAAAATTGTTCAGAAAGTTTGGAAACTCAAATAGTAAGTTTTTGATTTTGGAGTGAAACATTTTTGTTGACTTTCTGCACGAATCGTGCTTTGGTAGTGAGGAAGCATAATGTAGTACCTACAAACTGCGAAAACAGTGGGTCGACAAGCTAACTTGTACAGCAGTCACATTCCGAGTTCGAAGTCGACCACGATTTTGGTTGGGTAATTTATTCAATTTCCTGTCACAAGTGTCGAACTATGGGGTGGTGGCGCCCGCAACGGAAACATAACTCGATCCATCAAATCCTCAGCCTTCAA
The DNA here is from genome assembly GCA_030264115.1 of Lygus lineolaris. Taxonomy (NCBI): domain Eukaryota; kingdom Metazoa; phylum Arthropoda; class Insecta; order Hemiptera; family Miridae; genus Lygus; species Lygus lineolaris. Next base: position 19,324,030 of record JAEMON010000006.1, on the reverse strand, counting down.
CCTCCGTTTTCACACCACGCACATTTCGGGTTCGTATCGGCGCAGAGGTTTTAAATTCTACAATAGGTACTCATAATTACCTAAGGTATTCGATTCTATAAATAATAAAATCGCAATTCCATCCATCTGTACATTAATAATAATCATGCATTTTTGGAATCGAGTACGAAAAATTTTTTTTAACCCCCCTCAAAATTTCACCTTTCAAGAGACGTACAATCCAAAAATCGAATTAAAAGAAATCCGTCCGTCCGCCGTA
>JAEMON010000006.1:19295913-19309263 GCA_030264115.1 Lygus lineolaris | reverse complement strand
CAAAGGTTCATTATTGAAAATAATAAACCAAAAGTTGATTCTTGGAATAACCGAAATCCAACTATTTTGAAAAATTAAAAACTCAAAAAATTTGATCAACTGAATGAGTCTGATTTCACATATTGCTTAGTGCAGCTCCATCTAAAAAATGTAAAACTTCAAAAACGTTCGAATAACAGACTTTTTTCCTTTTTTTTTTGCTCTCCTGTAAAAATTTGAAAATTTGGCAAATGGTGTGTAAATTGTTGCAAAACCCATCGATTCATAGGTACTCAATACTCGTCCCAACGCAGCAAGTTGATATCAAATTTGTTTATATCACACATTTTGGTTCCACGACCTCAGGGACGGCTTTAGGGCAGCTGATGAGGTGAGGGTGAGGTTTATTAGGAGTAGCTATAGGGATCAAATCATGGGAAAATTGTCAGGAAAGGGAAACTTAGCAGAAAATTAAGCAATTCTTAATAATTTTCTCTTTATTTTTTATTATTTATCTTATTTCTTAGTTATTCCAAGGCATGTATACAGTGGATCTACCTACCAATGTAGTATAGATTTGAAGCTCTCAAGCTAAAGAATTTATAATTGACTCGCACGACAAAACTCACACTCACACCCGCCCTTACAAACAAGAAGTGACTGCTATCGCATCTCCCTCTCTCCTATCCATCCTAAAAATTTGATGCATCACACAGGCATCAGTGTAAGTATATACTGTCTATCCCATTGAGCGTGGCGAACCAGGTTGAAATAGCTTAACACGACATCATTATCCGTGACAAGTAGGAAGAAATCATTGTCACAATAGATTCTATGATTGTCAGGTATATCCAAGGGGTATATCCATTGGGAAAAGTGGGCCATTTTATACAGATAAAGACTTCCATGGCCACGTCTAAAAGCAGCCTCACAATCTATTTTGAACCAATATAACAATGTCTAGAACTTGTGATGAATGCTCCATAATTGCTGATATTGTAATGTATTAGGCAACTTCTGCTATTACTCTGTAGAGGTAGGAATGTTGAGGCTTGAGAGGTAGAATATATTGCAGTGTAGCTCACTTCTTCTATGCCTCCTTCTTGAGAGATCGTATGGCCCAGCCTCAGAAAACACTGAAGCACCCTTGCACGACCTGTCACAATTAGTTGTGCATCTATAGGTAGTTGTAATCATGTACCTACTTGATTCTGTGGGGACTGCTACCTCACCCTGAGGTGTTTCTTGCAAAAACACGATCACGTAGGAGATTGCGGTTAACTGAGGTAAACATTGCAAAGACTCGACCCCCCTGGAAAACCCCAGCAGGAAAAGAGAATGCAATAGGTACGCCTTTTGAAAAATTCTACGGCACCGGCCCACACTGGGCCTCATGAACGTTTAACCCTTGATGAACTAATCAGAGCAGGCGTGGGCGTTAAAAATTTCATTGAAATCGGCGGTAAAAAATTGGAGGCACGGCAAACAGCTCGGTGGAGTGCACGGGCTGGAAACTGGGAGAGGAGAGCCGTCTTCCAATCAATACTCCCGCCTTGACCTAGATATCTGGTCCAACATTGTCATCTCCCTTGTTTCTGTTACTACAACCCTATTTTTCATGTGTAATGAAAAAAAATCACACAATTTTATTTCTGATCGTCAGATAACTCGGTAGAGGTGGTTCCCATTCATTTGGTAGGTCCTAACACGATTCCATCTTAGTCAAAACATGATTGAATCATCGTTGGAAAAGGACAGTATACCTCTATTCAGATAATAATTTTGTGCCGTCATTGCATGGTTATTATAACCTCATAGTTTTGACCCAAGATTATTATTGTCGCAAGATTGTTATTCGTTGAGGGTGTGGCTGACTATAAGTTCTTTGCTCCACCAGTTAATTATCCAAGTTTTGAAACTTATTTCTTCCGTACACTTACCAACAGTACACATTATTTAAATTAGTAATTTCAAATAAGTCAAATTCCTATAGCCAAAGGAAACGAAACATGAAGTGTCATACAAATGCGGGATCGCCTACGAGCGGGTACTTAATACAAAAAAGTATGAAGGTATTAGGTGGGTATGGCACGTAGCTGAGCTTCCTCACTCTCCTATTAATATCAGTTTTTAAAGGTAGGTTTCCCGTGGATAGTACGAAGATTGGTGTTTACGGATTTAAATTTATTGGATGTAATCTTGAGGCGAATCTACCTTGAAAACTTGAGCGAAGTATAATAACGATGATCTATGTTGACATTCATAATTTTTGACTCAGCTGATCTGGGAGCTCAGTTTTTTATTTAGCTGACCTATGAACTATATTTTGACTCGATTTGCTTAGGGGTTTGGAAGGGCCCTGATCAAGATTCGAAAATTGTTCGACCCGCCTTTGCCGAATGTTACCGAACAGTTTTCCGAACGTAAATTTTTCAGGAAATGCAGGTTAGCGCAGTTTTTGTTCGACAGGGATGGAACTTATAGAATACCATCTAAGGTCCAATCCTCACAATCCCTGTAAATTTCTTCAAAATCGGACCAAACCTTTGGAGTTTTGCCTGCGACTCGGAATTCTAAAATCGTTATTTTACTTTTTAGTAATAATATTTTTTGTATTCCACAATAAGGCGGTTTTGGCACTAAGTTTGTTTTTTCAAATGGCAACCCCCCCTTTTTTTTATTGCAGGTCTGGATTCTACGCAAAATTTCATGAAAGAATGACCTCTTGGGTGTAGTAAACTATCAAGTATTATACGTGGTTTTATTGTGTTCTTTCACTCTGAATAACTTACGTTTTATTTATTCTCTGACCAAAGTGGCAGTGACATCCTTGCTGCGACCTCCATTCGAATGCGAACCAGTGCCGGTCCTACACAATTGGGGGCTTTCGTAATTTACCTACTTGCCCTTGTGGTTTTGGGGCTAAATGTACCAGGATGAACAGGTAATTTTGAAATTCGCAATATTCATAAAACTCGTACCGTAAAGGAATAATGTACGAAAACACTCTAAGAAAACATTTGGTAATTAATTGTTCGTCAACAAAACCAGTGTTCATCTTAAAAAAATCTACAACCTATTATAATTGAAAATGGAGCTTTTCGAACTTTCAAGCTCGCAAAATCAGTGGTTGCAGTTGACGCAGGACACAGGTACCTATGTTTTTATTCGAAAATGACCGAATGAATTGACGTTCGAACTACCTTGTCCGATACAGTAAGATGCATGCCCCACATCTCACAATGAATTCTAACACAAACTTTGGCTCATAGGTACATTTTTGAGGCGTCCGTGGACGCTTTAAAAAAAACTTTTAAAAGTTCAACAGTTCGCAGCAATTCGCCCTCGATGTCTTTGGTCTCTCCTCTCCTCTCCGACAGTGAGATATTTTTCTGATGTTTAGCAGTTTTCAAGAAGCACCATGCGGTGTGGTAATTTTGATAAATCAAAGAAGAACCCCCAACGCCCAGCTAAACTTTGCAGCTGTTCGAACCTTGCGTAAATTTGATTTAATACAATACAATTAGAGGGTTGAAAAAAAGTCAGTTTCTAGCTTTTTTATGGTCTATTTGGGGCTCACCATCAGTATCATATTGAAAGTATTTCTTGATCTTTCTCATCCTATTTGAATTTGGAGTCTGATGAGAGTGCTGACCAGGAGCCTAACTCTCAATTCTAGGACGTAAATTTATTTTTCATCAGCATCACACAGTTAGGCTTTGGACTCCTACAACGCTAGGCTGACAATGGCCTAGGGACCCTCCTCCGAAAAACCACAACCTTCTATTTCTTCTTTCTAGGACAGAGCACTTGGGGTTCCCTAGTAGGACCTGGGGCCTGGATTGGCTCCGAATGGGGCCCTCATCCTACCAAAGGACGAGGGGGCCCCCAAGGGCAAAAAAAATCCCTTGTCGCACGACATTAGGTACCTTCTTACTTTTAGGTAGGTTCTTATTTTTTCTGTGCTCCGTGGGTCTAGTAGAGCTTTGCCGGGGAACTTTTTTTTGCTTGCTCTGTGCGCCATCGATTCCATTAGTTGCCTGACTTGTCACTTCCATAAAACCCGTACTTTCACATCGGCCCGTTGGTCTAGGGGTATGATTTTCGCTTAGGGTGCGAGAGGTCCCGGGTTCAAATCCCGGACGGGCCCCATAATTTTTGCTCAACTGCTGCAATCTGCACAATTGGTAGGTACTTCACTTCATGATCTCATCTAGTGATAGAGTGATTGGACAGTTTCACAGAGCAGGGCTTCGCGTTCCAACCAAAACCGTCTTGAAATAGGGTAGCAGAGAAACGTTGAACCATCATAATATTTTATTGCATGTAACAATAAGTAAGTACCTTTTCAGAAAACCTGTGTATTGACAAAGGTAGAAACGACTTTTACACAGTGGAACCGTGAGAGATAAACGTGAAACCATCGTAGAGACTGACAACAATAATCAGACATTCAAAGCTGGGTAGATCGATAAATCCAACGCAAAAGCGTGATGGGGGAGTTGCCGTAATGGCTTATGCCCCCAGGAGAAGAAAGAAAGGAAATCATATGCAATTCAATTTTTACACAAAGTTCTAGTATGGTATTCCAACTCCTCTTTGCACCTTCCACTCATATCCCATTCAACCTCGAGGACTGTAGGTATCAAATGGCGCTCATGACTGTATTCAAATACATTTTGAATTATTTATGAGTCCAAAATAAGTTCATTCCTTTGTGAGGTTCTTCTTCTGTAAGTTCGAGTATTCATCATATTTCGCCAGACTTTTTATTGACCATAGATCGCCTATTACAAGCTATGGGCTACCTAAGCAATCTTAGCAAAGCAGTGGCTGATCTCGTGGGTCCTCGGAAGAGTGTGGCGACAAACAAATTTATTCATCTATTGATTTATTTGAGGAATAAAATGGGCCGAAAGCTTAGTATATGTCCTGTTCAGTATAAGGTGAACACTTTACAGTTGAAGATTTAAAATTAGGTAAGTTGAAAATACTCTGCCAAGTAGAAATGGCACATAGCTTCCTCGCGTCAAAGAACATTTGAAATAAAAAACGCTGGGAATTATTATACAACGGTTTATTTTCTGTATAGATAGCCCATCTACATAAATCCTATTGGTATATAGTACATACATACCTTAAATATATCGCGACGTTCACAATAATTTCTCGGGGACAATGAGTAGGTACCTACTTGTAATTATTATCATCCAAGAGTTGTCACATACAGTTACACTTTTCTACTTTTATATTTATTTAATAAATATTGTAGGTAACCTTCAGCTTTCTTAATTTTACTGGCTGTTAATGCTCCGAATGTATTGTTTTTGCTTGGGCTCACTCAAGAAACATGTTGGATACAGATACAATATGAAGTGGTTATCATTATTATTATTATTATTATTATTTATTTACATTCATTGAAATAGCAGCAATTTATCAAACCTTTAATCAAACAAAAATTACAGGCCTGAACCCAGCGAAGGATGAGTGGTGTGGGGCCTGCCTGTCCAGCGCATACCAGCCTGTCAAGCGTTGTCACATTCATTCATAACGAAATTAAGTAGGAAGCTTCTCAAAGTAAACAAGAAACTTGGTTTGGAGAAATGGAATAGAAGTTGCATCTCATCGGCTGATCTTTGAAAACAGAGATTTGGCCTACTGGGAAAGATTTGGTATTCACACTCGTGTTTCGACGCTGGGAATTGTGTTCTATTCGAACTCGATGGAAAAAATATACCTTTCTATTTGAAGTTTTTGAGCAAAAGCGCTTTCAAAATTGCATCCCCTATTTTATACCCTTTAGAGAAGACTGACGGTAACGACAAGCTTCGAGGCACAACTAGACCCCAAATGGGGCCGGTATACCAAATTTCATCAATTTTGGTCCATGGTAACTGAGGACCGCCGTATCTTGAAACGTAAAACATCAAATTTTGAAGGGGGTTAAACAAATTTTTTCGTGCTCGATTCCAAAGGTTCATTATTGAAAATAATAAACCAAAACCTTGTCTATATGGATAGAATCAAACGAATAGGTACGTCTAGAATAATTGAAAATGGATAGAATTTACGAAACAAAAAATAACACAGGTTAGATAGGAAACAACTAAGCAAGTTCATGGAGAAGCAGAGCTGGTTAACACTTAGAAATGAGTTTGGAAAGGTTCAGGTATCGATTCAGAATGGTCCAGAACGGATCAGGTACCATTGAGAAAAGTGTCAACAATTTTGACCCATTGCAATAGCTTTATTTTCTTCGGAATTTCGATATAACAATGCGGTTGTACTTTTTGTAAAGAGTAGCAGGAGATAAAGACGGTAATAACTGGCATATAAGAATTTGTATAATGGAAGAGTCCAGAGTCTGATTTGCAATATTATCATCATGAAGAGAAGTTACCTCGTCGCTAAGTTACACTATTCTGCTGATACGCTAAGTAACAAAGGAGGAGGAAGTACCGAATTAGCCGGAAGGTAATTAATTGTAAGGAACGTCTGAACGATCGTTGTCGTGACATCAAAGAATACTCCTCCCCCCTATTCCACCCCTCCAACAACACTTTGACTCTCAACCCTTCGATAGGGTTAACAAACCGTGTAGGCGTCTCGTCGGCTTAAGGATGGTTTGAGGCCTGAATTACCGGGGAAGACGTGGAAGAGGGTCGTTGAGGGTCTGGAGGATCCACCCCGAAAATTGCGTTTGGCTTTATAAGACCCTTTCGCGAGGTGTCAGATAACGGTTGGGGGTCACAAAGGATCACGAAGGTTCCATTCGAGCTCGAGCATCAAGGCATTGGGTGTTATCGTGGAGCGGAATCACTTCTGCCCGAGCATCTTACTTCAGTAACTACGAGTTAAGTACTAAAGTAAGTGTATAGAGTTAAAGCAGTATAGCATTGGGTACGAGTTAAGTATGTTCTATACTAAACAAGAATCCTCCTATGCCCGTACCAGAGTCAGACACAGTTTTCTAAACTAACAAACATCAACACGATTGGCAATTTCTTCCTAATTGTTGACTTCTTTTGATTTTTCAAGGGATCGATGGCTCCTACTGATCCAATCGCGACGAAATTTGTGGGTAACCATCTTGGATCCAGCCCCCAACTACCCTCTGAATTTGATGCCTTAGGAACTAAGGAATCGGTTTTTCAGGAGATCATCGTTTATCTATGGGCACACGCTACCATTTTTCTTGACTGCGTTAAAACTTATGTACCTATAATAGTTGACCGTCTAGGGGCAAACTTGCGCCAACCCTGAAAATGTCTTCAACATCGGGCCTTAATTTCGTTTAGCTTTGCACAGGACAAGGAATTAACTACAGGCCGAGAGACAAGGAACCAAAATTGTTCATACAGTTCTGAAATGCACAATGAGTGGACACTTTGAATTTAGAGGACACAATGTTTTTAATCGTTGGTGCCTAGTAAAGAAGCAAAACTCCCTTAAAATCCTCACCATGTTATAACAAGGCATGAACGTAACTATGTAACCACTGGTGTTTAGATCTTATGAATTAGAACGATCAAGGTGGAAACTAGAATGTCCCAACATGGTGACCATGTAGCATAAGACCCACTCGTCCTCAGAGACTGAAGTAAAGCCACCAGAATGTATTAAGCATCTAATACTCATGACTTCAGATAGTGACGATACTGTGAATTTTGCCGAGAAAACCTCATGAATTTCAAACACAATGGACAGAGCTGATGGATGGTAAGAACATATTTACTCCTCTTGCTCCCCCGAGGTTGGGGTATGACTTTGATGGATTTACAATCATTTATGCGTCACCCTTTCTCATCCCAGTACCATCATTCGGGCGGGAGTTATTTTCGTGGTGGGGAAAGAGAGACATTGCAGGACTAATCACGCACGCAACACACCTACACACAAACACATTCATTGTTGGACCAATCACCGGGCACAATGGGAGTTTTGGTTTAATAACGCCTCCTCTCCCTAGTCGTAACCAAACAACCTCCCATGCATTCATTTGAAGCCCGCATAGGTCTTACTGAGCCACCATAGGAATGACAAATAGTAATGAGTGAAGTTGGGATCATCCGCCATTCCACGAATCACCAACATAAATTTTCTAGAAAGGGGGATTATTTGGTTCGATGTGGTGAAGGTCCCTGGATTCATAAAACAAGGTTTTATTCAACCACTAACTTACTAGGTACTTGTTTACCTTTTTCGCAAAATCAATGTAACCTTTCGAAAATTGAATTAAAAGTTCGGTTGATCATTGTCACTTTCAGAGCGTTTAATTCAATTTGCGAAAGGTTTAATGGATTTTGAGAAAGGTACAATTCAGTTTCCGAAAGGTTTGATTCAGAACGAATGCTGTACCTATATTATGTATTTATCCTATACTTATGAACAACGTTTCAAAATTTCTAAAATTTTAACGATTCAACGATTCAATTTATTCAAAATTATGAATAGGTAAACGAAAAAATAGGTAGATCCCTTTCTAACAATGCATTCAAATGAGCGATTGTTCAAGGCGAACATTGCGAAGAGGAATGTAAGAAAGTAGCGGAGCAAATTGTTCCCTCTCTGGCAACATTTCCCCTTCAAAATACTTTGCTCGAAAAGTGGAGCAATATTGTCGTCGAACATTCACCATTATTTTTCTTGTTGGATGCTGGATTATTCATTCTTCGCAGTTTCTCGAATCGGACGGAGGGAGATGGATTTTTTCTCGACCGATTATCAACGGTAAATATTGATTAATTGATTGTTCAAAACTGTGTAATGCGACCAATTTGATTTCAAACTATTTTTAACTGTAATTTTTATATATTTTAATTTGATGTACCTAGCGGAGTTCACTTCGGATCTCGTGGCAATAATGCCAACGATGACCTGGGCCGTGGGTGGGTTCCTACAAATACAAATTTTTCACGATGAAACTTAGCCTTATGTATTTGATTGAAAATGGATTCAAATTTTTTTCAACCTATCATGGCATGACAATGAGGAAGCTACTTCACCCCAGGTATGGCTACGGTTGGTCACTTCTGAGACACAGACTCTGTGCTGGACACCAATACATACCTACTCCAGAGGTATAACACGGGTCAGTTTACACAGCAGTAAAGAACAATGAGGTACTCCTACAAGAGACTCACTGGAAGTAAGGCGCTGTAAGTAAGGACTCAGCGAGGGGAGGTCGAGGAAGTAAAGGTATAAAAATGATGGGGGAATAGGCCCTTGGAGAAGGAGGTCCCCAGAGATATCGGTCCACTTCAGCCAATAATGAAAAGAACAAAAGACACCAACCCTTCATCACCCCCTCTCCTTCTCGCCCACTGCCTTCATGTCTTCTGTTACGACTTCAGTTTCTCTCCAACCCCCTTCTTCTCCATAACTTCACACCACCATGAAGTTCGAAACTCCGTTCATCGCTCCTCAAGCTGAGGACGTGATGGGAGGGGAGACTTCTCGAACACTTCATCCTTAATCCGCCACCAACCTCTCTTACACGACCCCTAAAAATGAATATCCGTCTCCAAATATTCTATAAAGATGGATTGCAATGGGAAATTCATTCAGATGTAAATTATGGATTCTCTAAGTGTAAATTAATATTTCTTTATAGATGCAAGCTTTATACAGACCAGATCAAGTGGTAAAACCTCCTCCTTCAGTAATAAAACAATCTCAATACATAATGATTGTCTTTCTTCTATACTTGCTTGGGTACGGATTCTTCATTCACCGTCTTGTTTGATAAAGCAATGCGTACCAATAGTAATATCTAAATTGGGGAATTCATATTCAATTCATCACAAATATAACGACAGTAACTTACAAGTGTACTGCTGAGCTCATTTAATTTAAACGACTTTTTCCGTCCGGAATTGCATTAAAAATTCTCCCCCAAAGCTAATATTAGCGGTGTTGATGAGCTCTACGCCTTGGAAACGTAAACAACGGTATTCTTCGCGAACGGCCCAGCCAATGTATACTTATTCCTTGTTTGCCCATCTCGGGGAACAGTTCAAACAATAGAAGCTCAAAACAAAGATCCGAGCTCCTCTCGCTTCTTTCCAACCATCAACGCGTTGGGCCTTTCACGCGGTTCCCCATCTTTTTCATAATAACCCTCCTCCAAGCCTGAAGTTCCCTCTTCTTTGTTGGGGTTCGGGAGAGCGACGATGGCGGCTCATAACACGTTGTTGAGCGAATTGTTTCTGAATTAACCCGTTTCCATTATTTCTGTGGTTCTGGCGAGGATGAATGAAGTGTGAAGCCGAGCTTTTATCAGTCCGTTTCTCAGCACAGTTTTTTGGGATTAGGGGCACAACGGTTCAGTAGGTACATAATTAATCGTATGATGGTGCCATGAATGCTAACGATCAAGGTGATCTCATCCTGTCGAAGAATTGATGATATTACTCCATTCAGAGGACTAGTCGGACTACGAACCCGAAAGAGAATGAGTAGGTGGGGCATTCTGTGGAAAGCGATTCAATTATTAGCTCTGAAGAGCAGTAACGTATAAGGACAGGCCAATAGAAAGATGTTCTATAGCAGGAAGTACACTCCATCCTCTTTTGATCAGCCACAGAACGAAACACTATATGGGCGCGGATGTTCATGTACCCAAGTAAACCCAGTAAAGGCTCTACCAACTTGGCTTCTATAGAATCGGGAAAAGTTCTTTTAAGAAGAAATGTTCGTGCTGGCAAATATGGAGCTTACTGCTAAACTGCTACTTGCTGACGATCAATCGACTGTTTGGACTAGACACCTGGCACTAATAGAAGAATCACCGCAGACAGATTCTGATCAACAAGAAGCAAATAACGAGTCACAGGGAACTTTCAAGGCCTTCAGCAATTTGGGAAGAACGATTAGTCAGTTATAGCCGATCGTAGAATGGGAATACTTGTAGGTATTATACATTCCTGTAACAGTTGATAGTTGATATTCTGAATTTACTCAACTGACTTGTAGTTAGAGGTGTCTAAAGGGGAGTCCCTTCAGAGGGTCTAAAGGGTGTATCGGCGATTAAAGTAAGAAGTGAAGTCTGCACAACAGTTTGAGCAAAAACTCAACACAATATGAGGTCTGGAAAAATAAGTTAAAGTTTCCACATCAGTACAACTGGATTAACTGGTGTTTCATATTTACGTTTTTACAATAAGTTGGGAGTTGGGTCTCCTTCGAATTCCAATTCTCTCCTTCCGAAATTCGTTGCAGTGCGTAATCAATGCCATTATCTATCTGTGATTGGCTCTGGTTGATTGGATCGATCTGGGATTCGTGGTAAAGGGACGTCAGACCTTGAGACTCCGCGTTTTACAGGATTAACCGGAAAGTGATCGACTCGTGTACCGGGCGTTTTCTTATTAATTAGTCAAGTTCGGAAGTAGTCGGAAGCAGGAAGGGAGAAGTGCCCGCCACGAGCAGCTGTTCCATTAGCCGAGACCTCAATCCGGCACTGTTCCATTTGGCACCTTTGACAAATGGTTCGTTTCTAACAGACAATTAACCTCCTCTCAGAAGGAGGGAACTTTGAGAAACCTTTAACGGGATAGTTAGCAGATGTTTCCTCACCAGGTACTCTAGGAACGTATCTTGTCCTCGATTCCTGTTTCATTTAATTGCAAAGTTTCATTTGTCTCAAGGGAATCAGTTAAGGGTAGTACAACCTATAGATAATGAAATGGGAAACAACTCTAAATCACGACTGATGTCACTGCCGATCACCTTGTGTTTAGATACCAAAATATTCACCGTATCCACTAGCTACTAGTGTTTCATTCCCATTTGTTTCAGTGGTATAAACATAAGTGAAACGTCTCATACCAAAAGGACTTAGTTTTCATTGGATAAGTGTACCTAATTGAAAAAAAAAGATATTTCCAAACTTCCTGACTCTTTTGATGGAACCATTGCACTCTGGGATCTGACTTTTGATTAAACTTGATTTTAATGGCAGCCCCAGATTTTCCTCGAAACTTTGATATCCAAAGATAAATACAAACGGATAATTTGAACGTGTAACACGAACATAAATTAAAAGTGACCCAATCTTTCAGATCGTGTAATAATAAATTTTTAATGTAACGATATTATCCCAACTCTAAATACGCTGTGAAGAAGCCAAAAACGAGCATCACGGTTATGTAATTCTCCATGCATTTAAAACCCAACAACTTTGATGATACAAAAATAACAGTAAGCTTGATCACTAGTGACCAAAAGAATTAACTCGGGAACAGGTTAGGAAGGACCGCGTCTATTCTGGGTGAGTAAAGAAGATAGTAGTATTTTCCAGCCTAGAACTTTTCCATCATTTTGCAAACAACCTCAACAACCTCCACAGTGTAATTAATTCAGCCATTCGAGACACAGACAACAATTTACTATCATAATATAGATGAGAGGAATAGATAAAATGTAACAATTTTCACCCCACTAAAAAATTGCAATTGCACTCAATCTCAGTGGACAACGGGACTAGTAAAACTTGAATGAAGTGCTAACTGGATGATTGATGTCTCCCACTATGTACTTGCACAGCTTTCTCCCTCTCTTTGTAGTCAAAAGATGAAATGATGGGAATCTGAGACCCATTGAGACGGCATCCCTGTTCAAAGGGCTCCCGTGAGGTTTAGAGATAAGCTTTCAAGTCGCCTCACCCTTTTCAAAAGGCGTAGCGTCCCTGTTTCCCCCTCACTGAGCCACCTCAGCATCGGCTAACAGATTGGGTTTAATCCTTTATAAGTTGGGAAGCGTAGGGTATGAAACGTCTGCCGTCCGATGAAAAAAATCGTCGGTCCAAAGGAAACCCGATCTGAAAAAACTTAATATCAATGGCAGCTGACTCAAATACTTTCAATGAAATTCTTTGGTCATCATTTTCTCGATGTGGCTGCATGTGGCATTCGTAGGAAGGGTTGGGTTGATTATTTTGGAGCACCACGGATTATGAGAGATGATTGGCTCCATGTTCAATGATTGTTAGATTCAAGTAATTTTCGAAATCCTTCAAATTTTTCTGAAGTTGCAAGCACATAATATAGCCATGGGTATATTTCGATATGAGTAATGGGGAACTTGCATGGTTATAGCTTTGACCTAACTGGCAAAAAGTGTTCGTTTTTCGGGAACGAAATCGAGTCACGAAATTGTTACGTTTTTCGCAAACGAAATCGATTCACGAAATTTTGCTGTGTCTCAGCTCCCAGATCAGGTGAGTCATAATTGAGCTCCGAGATCAGCTGAGTCCAAAATTGAGCTCGCAGATCAGATGAGTCGAAAATTGAGCTCCCAGATCAGTTGAGTCGAAAATTGAGCGCCCGGATCAGCTGAGTCGAAAATTGAGCTCCCAGATCAGCTGAG
>JAEMON010000006.1:19266248-19282108 GCA_030264115.1 Lygus lineolaris | reverse complement strand
TCCTCAAGTAGCCCGTTACAAACTGGTCTACACACCCTTTGCAACTGGCCTATATTGGAACTGGTCTTCTTCTTTTGCAAGTGACCTACAGGTTGAAGCTCTTGCAACTGGTCTACATTGCGTCCCACAATGTGTCTGAGGAACCAAGGATACCAGGAAGATCCAAAAGGGTCTATTGTTAGAGGATGTCAATGTAAAGACATTCTAATATTGAACATCTTTTGTGCCAAGTCAAAGAACAAAAATGCAGTTTCTCGCCTAAATAGTAAATATAACATCACATTACGCATATTTGGACTCCCGCTACTACAATCCAGGGTCTGGTAAACAAACGTATGGTTGAGCACATCAACCGACCAAGTTAGCCATAAACCTAAAAATCTCTGGGGGTCATATAATGAGGCATGTTATCAAATGTGGATTCAACCGGGACAAAATTATGGTACAATGATGGAAGGATCATCCTCAAATGTAATGAATCAGATTATAATTTAGACTGTGAAGCCTTTGATTTTAGTTCTGAAAAGCCCGATTTTTCATGAAGAATGAGCTTTTTGGAACTGCATAATAGACTATCAAACGACAACTTCAGCACAGTAGGGGTATACGTAGATGATTTTCAGTTTTTATTTAGGTCTAGTAAGAAGGTTACCGCACGAAGAAAGTCAATCCACCGAAGTAGGTAGGGGTTGATTTGCGAGTTCGTCTCTTGAGAACAATACCCTAGCTTATATACGGTCCTTCATTGCAGGCCCCGTCTGTATATAATGTTCCTTTCCCATCCAGCTGTTGGTTACGAGACCCTTGGGCCCCAGCAGAGTTGCCCGGACGGAGAATATGGTCGATGCCCCAGGAAAACAATATGAATGACGTTCATAAATCCGTTCAAGAGCATGAACAGTGCTACTCATGGGTTGTTATACAACAAGTAACCACAAATTGTGGGGGTTACCCTCAAAATTTGCTGTTTTGCAATATGCTAGGGTGGGTACTAAATATAAATTAGAACTCTGAAAAATTGAGATTTGATACATTTAAAAAATGACCAAAATCATTTAAATGTTGCATGAAGATCCCATTTTTGGGTCTATTCTCTATTTTGTTCCTAATCAAATGTTATTATTTAACCCATTGCTAAGTGGTTGAGAGCTTAAAAATGCCGTACCTAGATCGGAAACCACCAATCGGTACAGGAAAAGTTGGCTTTTGAGACAAATTTTTATACGAACCTACCTACAGCTAGCATTTTAACAAACACAACAACAACTATTCACTGCCTCCAAATCGGTAAAAGCCCAACTTTCGGCAGAATAATGATTGCAGCAAGCTTGTAAATTATTGCTTCATAAAATTGTAAGGAATTTAGGATAATATAATTTACAATTCTTCAAAAGTAAAAACAGCACTCCAAATATGGGTAAGCTTCGCACATGTTTGTCCACAACTTGAATGAATAATGCAAAGTTGAAGCGAATACCTAGTCTAAAAAATATATTTCACTGGCTCTATAGGTACATAGTATAATCTACAACCCAAAAGATGCAAATACTCGTTGCAAAAACTACATTTTCTACATCTCTGCTTCGGTACAATAACATCAAGGTTGAGGATAATGAACAGTATGTTCAATGACACAATAATTGTTAGGTGATTTGTCGGACGTGGAGGCATATCAAGATCAATGTCGTATCAGTTATTGGTGATGCAGACTATTATACTCGTGTCAATGAATGTTTACTGTTTACCGCAATTACGTCAGTAATTAACCTGACCTAGTTGCTCTTGCTGCCAACCATCGGTCAAAGGAGACTACCACAGTGTACTAGTACAACCATACCAACATAGTAGAGATTAATTGTGTAAGTCCCGGAGGGCGTCGGGAATGAAAACATTTGTTTAATTGGTGAATAGTAATTGATTATTGATGAACAGATATCAATACGCGATAAAGAAAATATAAATTATATTTCCACGTTGCACAACAACCCATCTCAGGCTTACCGTTAAGGATGTCTTCTGATCTCCAGAATGACTTCTTCCCCCACCACCGCTTGTTGCTCTCTAAGGAGTTAAGGGTGAAATTTTGATTCTATGCCAACTTGTGGTGTAAATATCACAAGGATTTCCTTATTCCTATTATGATGGCATATCATGTTTACCAAATTTACACATGATGCACACAACCGACCGCATATTCGTACTGTTATACTGGAAGAGGCCGACAATATGATGAATAACATTCCAAATGGATTAATTTCAGAGCTAATAGGAGTTGGATTCGACGCAAACAACAACACTGTCACTGGTGTTTGCTCCCATTCGTGCAACGCCCATAATTGAAGCGCGACGTAACACCGGACGACTGCCTGTGGATAACAATAAATAAATTTCCAAGCACGTGTAACGTTTGAATGACATCGGCAGAGTTGACTGCTCCTGCGAACGCGAGATTTCATGCTATTCGTGCGTTAAACTCTTCATGATAATTAGGCAGTGATCGCTGAACATGCAGAGCCGTTCACGAATCAACCCCCTCGCAATTCACCGTCGAGACACAATATAAAGAGGTCGTAAATTTGACGAAGAAGCTTTGAATAGAGTAGTATTTCATTTTTAGCCCGTCTTATAGTGTAATATTCGCAAGTACCTGTGGAAAACTTTTTTCGAATTTTGACCGGTTCCTCGCGCTAAGCTCGAGTGGTCAATGAAATTAAGGAGCAATCGTTGCGTGAATACTTATCTATATTAATATTACGCTCGAACGGCTACACTGATTTCGAGCGGGGTTTTTTCTCGAAAAAATATGGCAAAACGGTTGGTCAGGTTATATATTCTAGTAGGTGTCGTAATTGCTTCGTAAAATCATTATTCTGAGAGACGAATATTGGGTAATAACGTTCGTGAATAGACGAAGTGACAACTTTTCACGTCAAATTGTAGCAATCCAAAGAAGTTCCTGAGATGGCACCAACGAAACCAGAACGATTTTTGTGTATTGAGCCGTTCCAATTTGTGTGAATAATTCGTGGAAGATGTCTTAGTCGTAATACTATTCACACCAACAACATTGATTTGAACATTGAAAAAAAAAACGAAAAAAACATTGATTTCCTTTATTTCCGGGGTAGTCATCCCGTCGGTTGTTGCATACGGCGATTCACATGTGTGCTTTGTATGTTAGTAGTACCTAGTCGTTTCTAAGTGGATGAAGAACGGTCTGAGAGTGCCTGTTACTCCCATAACACTATTCGGTGGCCGTAAAACGGCCAGGTTGATAGTACCAAACATAGTTACAGGTATTTTTCCAACCTCCACTATAATACTTCCAAGGGCCAAATTCGGAGATTATAGTGAATGAAAATGGAATTTTCGAATAGGAGCGATATTATTGCCACCTAACAAAGGATGATTCGTTTAAACAATCCCTTTGATGAAAAATCAGAAGTTAAAATTAGCGTGGGAAAAGGCTCAGTGCGGAGGTATTCAGAAAAAAAACGGGCAAGGCCAAAAAAATTTGGAAGGGAAAGGGAATGCCAGAAACCTTCATCACGAGGGTCTGAAACCCCATTTATTACCGGAGGCATCCAGTTTCCCACCACCTGACGCAGTCGGGAGTCCAGTTGAAAATTTCAACTAGTTGAAAAAATATAAAGGTGGCAAGTGATGAGCTGCGGAAAGTTTCTGAGCCTGAGGTTTAGCAACTTTTCTGTTCCCTACTCTGAATATAACGCATTCATTTTTCGAGCTTTCAGCTCGGCGGGTAACGCGTAATTTTTCATCAGTATATGGAGCTATGTTAATGAAAGGCTTTATTACGAAGTGAACAGAACTCACGTTGATGGGTTTTGCCACTATTATGGTGAAAAATGAAGTTACAATCCCCTTCCTGAAAAAAACTCCCGGAATTTCAAATGAGGGAGCTTTTGTACACAGAATAATTAGGAAGTGTGAAATAGTACTCGTACATATCGTTCGTTTAATCAAACGTATTCTTCTATTTTTGTCTCTAAATTCCACATTTTAATCCATTTCCTGTGTAACATTTATTAGGTAGAAATCTACGGGCGTTGAGTGCACTTTGAAAATGGCGGGGCAGACCTACCTGTGTGTACGAGATTGATGACGCTCATAAAGCAAAGATAGTTCGAAAACAGTATGGACTTTGACGAAGATAAATAGTTTCAGGTAGCTCCTGCGGATATTTGTTGAGCTGTACCACCTTTTGAAGGGAACGAGGACCAACATTTCCAAATGGACATTTGCCAACATTTTTGGGTGTTTATGTGCAAAATAAAAAGAAAAACACCAACAAAACCGCTCACATCGAAAAACACTCCAAATTATACATTGTAAAACAATTTATTTCGAATAATTATTTTATTCGTTGTTTCGAGACTAACTTCACCTTTTCAGCTATGTTCCAATTTTTAACTAATTGTCCATCCATCATCTCCCAATGCAAACCACCAATAACTTATGCCTTTTATCGTTAAAATTATTACCTTTTTCTTGTTATGAAATACATTTTTGAGTGAATTACCTGATAGTTTAACTTAGAGAGATAATGGATAATGAACTTGATAATTTTACAAAGTTTTGAGAATTAGTTAACAATCTGAACCTGTGGAGCTGCAGTTGGTTTCACTCCACGCTAAATTTAATTTTGTACATTAATTTATTGCATGGAGCGCCCTTTCAAGAGCACATAAAAACTAAAAAGTGGAATTAAAATTGTTTGGTTATTCAGGAAATCAGTACTTTTGTAATGTATAGATTTGTATGTAACGGAGATTTTATGTACCGGACCACGATATGTAATGTGTGATGTTATGAATCTGAACCACGCTGAATTTTTGTGATGATGGGGTACTGTACATTTCTTACATGTCCGCTTGTTTCCCCACCCTACACATTTATTGTCCTTGCCTGCCCTCTGTCAAACAATAAAAACAATAACGTCGGTTATCATCTATCTCTATATTTATTGGTACCAGCCAGAAAACCCGTCTTCAGGTTTCCCCGTTACGCGTGGAGCAGGCAAAGTGAAACGAGAATGATGGATGGCAAGCGAGAGTAATTCATCGTCTTGGTTGAAACGCGCTCTATCATGCAGAAGACCGTATGAGATTCGCCCTCCTCTAACAACATTCTTTATACACATTTATCCAAAGATTGTACTACCTCCGAACATATGGAACGTCAGTGGAGTTATTTTGGTGCAAAACTTAAGAAATATTAGATAGTAGCGCACCTCACACTGATATCCAGACAGCTTCTAAGGTAATACCACCAAACAACACCGAAATCGGTTAACCCAAAGATTGACCATATACTTAATGTTCTCAAAGTAATATACTCATTGTAATGTATACTCAATGTAATACTTAATGTTCTCGATTTTTTTTATCAGGGTGATCCACAAGTTAGGCACCCCCCTCAAAAATTGTTATTCTACTGCTAATAAATTTTTTTAAACTTCATTATTTTTCTGCAAGGATCTAAAAACGTCTGCCAAGTTGGGTGTGGCACATAGCTTCCTCGTATCCATAACATGATTGTATATATATAACATACCTATATACATATATTTAAAAAATCATCAAAGGGTTTTTAAAACCTGCACAATACCTGAAAATTCCATCGAAATCGGATGAAAATTGTGGAAGTTATGCCTGTTGCAAGGATTCCCGGACAGACAGACAGACAGACCGACAGACACGAAACCAAAATTGTTCAGGAAGGTCTAAAACGTAAAACGCGAGTTGAAATTTTGATTTTGGAGGCAAACAATTTTTCAAAAGTGAAAACAATGCTTCCGCTACCTTGGTAGACTCGGAAGCAAAAACGACAATTTTACGCGCCACACTGGCGCTCTATGTGGCAAAACGCACACTAACTCTGTCATTTCAAATTCGGACCACTTTTTTTTAATTGCAGATTCAACGAAAAATTCCATGAAGAAATGACCCCTCACTCCAACATTTGAGTGCGCAAAAACGTGCTAAATTACGCTCCAAATGTGCTCCGAAAGCAAGAAATCGAGGTTTTTGGGTGCAGTAAACTATTAAGTATGATACATGATTTTAATGTATTTTCTCAGGCTGAATAACGTACTGATATTATTTTTTTGCTTTGCCCAAAAACATTGAGCAACCCAGAATTGTTTTCTCATGAAAATTGGAAATTTTGAGGCTTGAATGAAGAGAAATCAACGTTATTCAGCGTGCAAAATGCATTTATAAGAATCATGTATCATACTTGATAGTTTACTTCACCCAAAAACCTCGATTTCTTGCTTTTGGAGCACATTTCGAGCGCAATTGCGCACGTTTTTGCGCACTCAATTTTTAGAGTGAGAGTTCATTTCTTCATGAAATTTTGCGTAGAATCCGAATCTGTATTAAAAAGGGGAGTCCCCATACGAAATGACAAAGTTAGTGTGCGTTTTGCCCCATTGTGGCTCCCGGAATTGATATTTTTGAAATCCTTGTGAAAAAACAATGCAGGGTAAAACATTCTTCTTACCAGTAAAATAACGATTTCAGAGGAGGGGGGTCCCTAACTCGTGAACCACAGTGTATAGTTCAATGATGGTTCCAGCCATCTTTTTATTGATACGTCAGCACTACGTGCCAAACCAACAGGTGATGTAGGTACGATTTTGTGGCAATAATGTATGTGAGGTTTTTGTAGCCAACCACTTAGCAGCAATTTGTGTAGATGTGATTGTCTGGATTCATCATTTAATAAGAACGGTATTTTAAGTTCGAAGGTAGTCAAATTTTGCACCTACTGGCCTAGTCAAACAGTAACTGCTAAATTTCTCCGTTCGTTTCAAATTTCTTCTGCGTTTCAAATTTTTCGCTCATTTCGCCCGTTCAAATTCTTGTTAAGTAACCCCGTGCAAATCACTGTCTCACTGCATGCCTAATAAATTTGTATAAATCAAGCGATTGTGTTTCCTGAAGAGATTGAGTCCTTGGGTCGCAGTAACACGTGACCTCATGCATTTGTCGGTTCATCATCCTTCCGTCCCGACCCATATTGAAGATTATGTATGCATGGGATATTCATCGTGTCTTGTAGTGCTAATCCTCTTAGATATCTAAGCCGTCTCACGTCAAAGTAGACTAAGCTGAAGGAGGATTCAGCCGCTACATGATATCAACTAACTGATTGATCTCCCAAATCCCCCTCCCGCACATGAACTTGAAGAGTTACTTGCTCCATAGAATTTTACAAACATACCAACGAATGCTCAGTGGATGAGGGTTTTGATGAAATCGAGTGGCATAATAATGAGTCCGTTTGATCGGAGTGGAGCCAACTTCTTATATCCTGTGGATGTCCAAATCAATTTCTTTCATTATTCATATTGCTTAAAGGGGAACTTGAATGTTTATTTAAAATTATTTGGTCGAAAACATCAGAGCGTAAAAAAAGCATTCCGAGAAGGTACCAAGCTTAATTTCAAGAATGCATGAGGGTTTTTTCAGGGCAACATATCCATTTTTGATAAACAAAAATGACAAATTGTGATGGAAACCTCATTGTCGAAAATCAGATGGGAAATTTGGTTTTCCAATCAGGACGCCAGGAACTTTCGGATGGCTCGGTATTGTAACCATAATGCGTTTCCTAACTAGTTTCCCGCTTGTAATGAGAGAAGTGGAGGAGTGGAAGCGACGTCCAAATTACTAGGTATACAATACCAGCAGTACAGAAGGTAACTTTGGAATAACAGCACACCGTGATTTCGGAGGAGAATGTAGAATCATCACACTATTGTGAGTATTTACCCATCGTAGCTTGCTGGTGACCCCACACTAAGTACACCTATAGGCATTATACTATCGTGTTCGCATGGCCTTCGATACAAACTGCCTGTAGTCGTCATAGTCCTATTCACCATAGTTAATATTTGTGCATCATAGTTTGAAGTCGATTGTTTCGTATATATATTCCTCACAAAACGCAAACCACTTACGGGATTAAATGGTTAGGTAACGATAGACCAATCCATAGCGATACCTTCACTGGTATGACGTAGAGTATATAATCGCAGTACGTACCTATTTTTGATTTTTCTTAATGCCTCAGTGAATCGTCGAGGGCACATAATAATCCTGATTCCACAAAATTGACGAAATCCAACTTTATCTTGTACGTTTTGAACCCTAATGTTTAATGTTGTTACGCTTCTCTGGTTACTGATTTCTATCACATTGCTGGTTTTCCATTGAAGAATTTTAGTTGCGAGCGAATACAAATGAATGCAAATGGTGTATACCATGGGATAGGGACCCAAAAGAGTTAATTACGTTTCGCCCGTACAACGTTTTCCCGCTGAATCGTAATTGATTTTCGACTAAACCAGATACCCCCGCTGCAACAGACTTTACTCTTGTGATTGTGGAACATTATTAGGGGCACCCAATACCTTAGGTAATTTGCAAATAGGAGGCATATGAATTCCGTTGAGTTTGCACAGCCTAATGAGAGTGGAAGTGCATGCAACACGAGGAAATGCATACACAAAAATTGAAGTTATTATTACCAGGCATACTTATCGTTTCTTTGTTGAGCAACCATCCAAAGACAATTTTTTTGTGCTACCGTGCTCAGTTGACTACGTGTAGTTATAGTAGGGTGATTAAATTTTGTGACCAAACGGATGAACAAAGAGAGTTGGAGTTTTGGTATCTTTACAGCAGGTCTCATCGCAGCATTTTATATCAATCAAGCTTTTTTCGTAAATCTGGCAGTGATGGGGCAGATAAGGTGGGATTTGTTAAATTTTTTCGCAACAACCTATTCATCCATTTCCGTTTCCCACCAGTAAGGAACATAATTACCGCACCGGCATAAAAATAACCTTTATATGCATACAATTATTTCCAATCTCTCCTGCTCTGTCTCCAAAAATTCAGTAATTCATGAAAATACCCGTATCCCAGGATCTAGATGACGAATAGAAGCCAGTTAAAATGTGAACTCTCTATTGGTCAAATGAAATCCGCTAAAGGTCCGCTATGAGAACCCTACAGTCTACCTACTTTTCTCAGTTTTCCGCTAATGCTCCGAAACACCACTCCAGAACTTCTATCTCTATAAATCTCAAAAAAGTCGCTTACAAAAAAGTCTGATAAAGCAAAGCCACATAGATTGCCGTCGTTAGTTATTCTACAGGCCTTAGTTCAGCACTTGATAAGCTAACTTTCCTGTAACCAGCATTATTGTAGATTCATTTTCTTTCTTTCTTTTTTTTTTTTACTTTCTTTTTGATTTCTTTATTTCTCCTGATTCTGTATCAGATACGCATCTCTTATTTTTAGTATTAGATTGATAATGGACAGTATGTATAATAGTAACTTTTTCCAGAGTCAACTTAACCCACTCAATCAAACTCAAACATTTCTTTTATTAATGGGGTATAGTTCCAAGCTTTCTTCTTGCAAAGACGTAGGTACCTATATACGTATTTAATAATCTTAACCAAACATTTTCCTTTTATATATTTTCTATTGTCTTTGGGACTTGGAGAAATAAATTCATTTTTTATATCCTCTATTGAGTTTCTATATACGGTCCACTATCTTTAGGGTTTCCCCAAAGTCATAGAGGTCCCCGAATAATCACTCTAAAGTCAATAAGGGCGGTCATGGTTGTTCAATATTCGAGCATATTTGGGTGGTTAACTGCTTACCAAGAACTCACTAAGGTCGTTCTGGACTTCACCCTAACTTCATAACCTACTTACTATGAATCACAAGCATAACAGAGCTGTGTAAGTTTGTGTTTATTGTTTACTTTCGTGAGTGCTGACTTGGTTATACAACTTTTGATTGGGCTGTGACATTTCGGTTTACTATTTTTTCAATAACGAACCTTGGGAATTGAGCAAGAATACATTTTTTTTAATTCCCCCCAAAACTCTTTACCTCCACGGGATAAAGCGGTACCCCGATAAGTGAAAAAAAGGCTTACCACAATCATCTTCCAACTTTTCGTTTTTTCCCTTCCCACAGTCATAAGACGTATCCAAGTAAAAAAGAAATTTGAAAAAATTGAGCTCTGGATAAGCAATTCAATTTAATCAGGAATCAATAATAAATTACCTCAGTGATACCCATGTCCATCCTATCAGGAACCTGAATAACTTCAATCCTCCCCGGTTGGCTCCGAAAAGGTTTTTATATTTTTCCGAGTGTTGAAAGAGGAGAAAGAAGGAAGAATGAAACGAAAAAAAGGGGAAAGGCAAAAAAGAGTAGTAGCCACTCCAATCTACCCCTGATAACTACCACAAAGAGGATAAGAGGCTTGGAGGTGAAGGATTACTTACGTATGTTGACCTTTCCCAAAGACCAAGGCGCTCTCCTTTGTTTCCGAGTTTTTCCACGAGCTCGCCATCTCAGGCTTTTTCTGGATTCCTCTTTACTTTACTCTTGCCTTTTCGCGTTTTCCTATTTTGACGCAAAGTTTGTTTTTTCCTTTGGCGAATGACTTTGCGAGTCAACGGTATTGACTACCAGGCAGTGTAAAAAACGGGATTGATCATGTTGACATGGAGTGGATAAACATTCGAAAACCAGAAGTGTTTGGGGATGGTTATACTTCCGAAGAAACGATGACGAGGTACAAGTTTTTCTACAGATTGAAAATCTCTCAAAGGGCACGTTAATAGGGATTAAAATTTTCGATTCCATGTTTTCAATATGAAAGAAGGGTGAGGTTTTTCTCACGGTTTAACAGGATCGAATGAGAAGGTTTTTGAATGAGGTTTTACAGGTAGGTAGGCCGCCTCCAGGCCCGTCGGTTCACAAAACAAATAATGTCAATAACCGAGTGAACCGTGTTCTAACGATTCCTTCTTCATACATATACGAGGGAACCGCGCAAACAAAATGTTTTCATAATCAATAGGTTCGAAAATCCAAAGTGATCGTTTTGACCACAAGAGGCCACGGTAAAAAATTGAATATAACCACGATAAGAATATATAAAATAACAAACCGAGAGAATACAATCCAAAAATGTTTTATATTATGTCAATCGACGAGGGTCGGTATCGGAGGGGAACGGAGACGGCAAAAATATGATTGTGACTGGAATAGATAAGACCAGAAGGGAATAAGAGAGAACAATAGTCTTGAAGGGTGGAAAAAGGAAGAATCACGGAGGACGTCACGAGAAGGAGATAAGTTTCTTTCGTTGCAAACTCGGTCGTTTTAGGTCGGCGAGTCCAAGAATACGGGTTGAGAGAGAGAAGCTGAGGAAAATCGAATTGATCACTAGAAAAGCGGGATTTGAAGGAAGGACAGTCTCCCTAAATTACGTAGCAATTAGAAGAAAGAATAAGGAAAGCGCAATTGAGCACTTCTAAAACACGTTAGGAAAAATTTGCTGGAATTTGTTTTTTTCTACAAAGAACGAAGAAGTCTTAAAACCAATAAATTGTTAACCTTCAAAGTTTTTGAAAAATGTTTGCATATTTGTGAATATTTAGAAAACGCTATGTCGTTACTCGTACGTGAAAATTATCCATAAAATTAGTATCTACTAGCATTAAAATTTGACGGTACCATAATGGAAGAAAACGGAAAGCAGGAAAAAATTGACCAAATGTCGATTAGAACCATTGGGTTTTCTGCTGATTGCAATACTTTCAACTTTGTGGTGGCCAGAGGAAAGTGAAAAGACTATGTTTTGGCTTTCTCTATACTTGGTTGGCAAAGGCTATAACATTAGTCGCATGAAAAAGGTATGTTGGAGAATGATACAAGTATTAGTTACTTCAAAACCGACAAGGAACCACTCTTTTTCCACCAAAACAAAAACAGATTAGTTCGGGTGTATGTTAGTAGCCGGGATGAATACGGTTTATCAAGTTCGGTCAGAAAGTTACCCTAGAACTCTCTAATTCTCGGGATATCTCGTAGCTGCGGCCTGGGGAGTTAGGTTAGGGCAGGAGGATCGAGTGGAATGGCACAAGTTGGACGAGTTCGAAGGAATTTTGTTCCTCAATCGCTTTCACAGCCCATTTTATCCTTGTAGGTTTGGGAAAGACCCCTCGGCCTGCTCTCATGGTGTTTTCTGACTTGAAATTAGATGGGTCGGAACCTTCTGACCCTCGGGTGTTTTATTGAACTTCGCTTCTAAGTTATTGCAAAAATGTGCTCAGCATGCTGCTAATACTGAAAGTAGAATTTCAAACATGCCGATATCCTTTCATTGAGTTGATGGTTATAAAGTTTTAGTTAGACTGGTTCATATTTTTTCGTATTCTCTTGGATCACCAACAAGATCTTGTGGAAGCAATGAGAACTACCTATGATCCATAGACGTATACTTTTGGCCCATGGCGAAGGAAGAACTTGGAAAGCCTTCAAGTCGGCATAGAACGTTTCGCACACTTGGCCTTTTTTTCATTATTCTTTGCTATATTTTTTACTACTCGTATGTATATACAAATATGTTGTTGAATAGAAAATTGAATTCAATTGACAACAGCTTCAATCCGGCTAACTATTCCACACACTCATCACCTGCTCATCAAGGAGAATGATGAATTTGTAATTTCATGGGATGATTTCAATTTTTCTGGAAAACTCGTCTTATATCACCATCACATGTCTAACTAAATGACGGACAGAATCTAGAAACATGATCGTGGATACGTATAACATTTTCACAGCTTTGATTTATTATCTTCAAAAAATTATAGTGAACGTTTGGAATCAAGCAAGATCACGCTCCATTTGACATCTTTTCACGAGGGGTACCTATGCACTCTGGTGAGCAAATGTTCAACTTGAAGCTGCTCCCTCTCCCTCGTCCTCGATCTGATAAAATTACACTAATTTGACAAGGGTTTTCTGGCTGTCGCAGAGAGGTCAAATCGAGCGTATTTCCCCCCGACCTCCTTGCGTACCACCATTCCTTGTCAAATTAGTGTAGTTTCACCAGATCGAGAACGTGGGAGCAGCTTCATGTTGAACATTTGCTCACCAGAGTGCGTGTACATAGGTACCCCTCTTGAACAGATGTCAAATCGAGCGTGTTCAAATTAGAACATTAACTATTTATTATATTATTAGCAGTTATTGGAAAACAGAAAGTGATCGATGATCATGTTCAGATCAATTGCGAGAAACCTGTCAGAAACACAATAATGAATCAATCGGGCGATACTTCTGATTACTGGACAACTCACTCACAACACTACAATAAGGTGCGTAACTTGTAACTACCACTAGTAGAGGAGTGCAGTGTTCTCCAGCTTGGACATTATTTTTGAGAACCTGTCCTTTAGTCATGTTTCGTTGACGCATAATTTATGATATTTCGTATATGTTGATGATATGATAGCAATGTCTAGAGGCGGCAGCCCAAAAACCATCTTAAACCATCTCTGGGCATCACTAATCATTTCTTCCGAAGCTAACAAAGCGAGAAAAACATTGACCGCCAATGTACTAAAACCCAAAACGGCCCAAGAGCGAAAAAAAGGAAGAAAAAGAGGCCTCACAAATGAGAGCTCATGCTACCACTAAGAGGTATGAGACAAACTACTCTGTTCTAGTTTCATAACTAATAAAAACAGACAACAATAATTGTCTATGGTTACCAATGGTTACATCGCGCCAGTGATAAGGCAAAGATAAGGCACCATACTGGCTTGTAGTGTAGCAAGATCGATCTGAGAAACTTGGGGTTAGTCACAACCAGGTTACCAATTACATGCTGAACATTTTCCATTCAATAAGTAATAGTATAGTAATTTTCAATATAGTAATTTTTACGTAATGTACCGTCGTCAACGCACCAGTTTTGTTGTGTACGATTTTATAGTAGTGCTAGGATTGGTTAACTTCTGACGTATTAGTTCTTAACAAGTTGTTTATATAATATATAAACAACTTGTTAAGAAGTAATAGAATTAAAGAAGAATTTATTAATATTATTTAATAAAAAATTTAAATTTGGAATAATGAAACGAAAACTCATTTTCACCCAATGTGTCACTTTTGAAGTCTTCCGTTCTAGGGTTAGTACGTATATATTTTTTTCACCCAATGTGTCACTTTTGAAGTCTTCTGTTCTAGGGTGTAGTAAGTATATATTTTGTTTACCTACTAATGTAATGAATTGAGGGGTTACAATTTAAAAAAAAAAAAGCTACCAGCCACAAAACTAAAAAAATTATCTATTACAGCCAACATCTGTTGTGTATTGCGCGCAGCGGTCCAAAAACTTTGCGCACAGAATTATTTGATGAGGGAGTCTAATAGGAACTTTGGAGCTGATTCCTAATATTATACCGTAATGCTCCTGTACCAGAAATAACTCAATGGAAATACCCATTAACATTTGAATGAAACGTCGAAGATGTAATTTGGAGCGCTTCAATTTTCCACGGGCTCAGTCAGATACTGTTATGCTCATTGATCAAGTCTGTGTAATCTTTGAAAAGCCCGTGTAATTCCGGATTTGAGAGAGGAGTGAAAATGGTTTATTCAATTGGCGAGAGCGGGGACCTCCTCGTCATAGCTTCGCATTTTCCTTCGGCAAGGGACGTATCTGACGACGTTAATTAGGTCGATGGATCTTCGATATTACCAGCAGCCCCCCAAGTAGCTTCAATGAGTTTCTTGGCCAAGGAATTTCATTAGCAACCTCCATCTTCCTTTCCTCACCTGGATCATGTTCCTCATTTAATTCCTACCGTTTCTCAAAGGGAAACATTCTACTGACCTGGCTTTCCAACCCATCTATGAGATGCCCCTTCTGGGGCAAAGATTTCGTTGAGATTGGATTTCAGGTTTCGGCATTGAAAAGTGTACCACGAGAAAATTAACTTGAGCGGGGTCCTTTCTCTTTTTAAGAAATTGCCAGTCTTTCCTGTCTCTTAAATCACATACTATTCTTCCTAATCTCTGAATACCTTCACAATTCGTGATTAGTGGTATTAAAACTCTAGACCCTCCGTACGTGAGGCAGGAACCTAACACCTACGCCACCAAAGGGGATTAATAAAAGAAATCACTATTCTGGTTTCATCCTCACTCTTGTTAGGTACTCTAGTTTCTTCATTACATGGATTTTTGCATTTAAATTATGCGTGATAGCTGGGTACCGAATTCTGCTAGTAATGCGGACTTTATTTAAATCACACCAAATTATTATTTACATACCAGCACTATCATGCATCGGTTGTTGTGCTGACAACACGTCGCGTGTCAATCTCCAACAAAATTTTTGTACTTGGGTGGATTAAACCAGATAGATGTGTGATTCCAAACAGAATGAACCGCTACGTAAACAAAACTCAAGGTGGAGAGGCCTTTGTAATAATGAAAATTAACCTTTGAAAACGGGAGAGATTCGGAGAGGCAGAAAAGTCTTTGATAATATTATATTAAATTGTACGCTGAGTTAGAACAAGCGGTAAGAAGAGAAGGAAATTGAATGAAACGGGTTCCGGGTGCAAGCTGTTCAGCTGATGGCTCCCTTTTCCAAGTTTTTTTCCTCAGTTTGTACTACAGTTTGTAGTCTGAAAACAGGCTGTATTTTTTTGCTTTTCTTCACAGCTTATTACTTAATTAATTTGATAGCCACTTGTTTGAAACCCACTGAAAACCCCTTTCATTTTTTTCCACATTACATTAAAGCCTGCCAACTAGAAACTAATCCAGACTGTTGTATCCGCAACCACCACCACTCAGAACCCCCAGTAGGTTATCCTGGAGATCAGGTTATGTTAACGCGGATATTATCAAAAAGAGTCCGAACGAAAGTGCCACGTTTTAATTATTGTTTAAATCCCAAATTGGATTAACCCTAGAGCAGTCGCGTGTTTT
>JAEMON010000006.1:19248599-19260467 GCA_030264115.1 Lygus lineolaris | reverse complement strand
AATAACCCTCCGTAAAAACACATTCTGTGTTTTAAAAAAAAAGTTTCTGCGCACTCGGGCTCAGTGCGAATTGCACTCCATTTTTTCCAAATGAGAATCTAGGGAAGAAGTAGTGGATCTTCCATGAAACGAATGAAAAAACTTCCG
Organism: Lygus lineolaris; assembly: GCA_030264115.1. Lineage (NCBI taxonomy): Eukaryota > Metazoa > Arthropoda > Insecta > Hemiptera > Miridae > Lygus > Lygus lineolaris. The sequence continues at coordinate 19,260,320 of JAEMON010000006.1, read as the reverse complement.
CCAAGTTGGTGTGGCACAGAACTTCCTCACATTGGATAACTTACAAACAAGAAATTCACGATCGTACGTCGGTATTCTACTAAACAGATAAACATCTACACGATCGAGAATAATTTATCCTATTATGTTGACGAAGGGGATCAGGGAGATCATCAAGAGCAAAATCGAGAGTGATTATCAGAAAAATCAATTAAAATTTTGAATGAGACTGTACATGCAAAAGACATCCGCAATGGTATTATATTCCAGCTTTTAATCTACAATAGACTGAATGAACAAGTCTGTTTGGCGTATTATTCTCAATAGGCACTTAGTTGATAAACCTTTTTAACCGAGGTCAACGCATGTTTTTTAGCCCCCCTTCTAAAGTTTCACGTTTCAAGAGATAAGTCGGATCAAAAAATCGAATTTGAAAAAAAAAACCGTCGTCCGCCGTAGTTCGTTCGCGGGACTTTTGATCAGCTCCCATTGGAAATTCGGTACACCTGGGGTCTAGTTGTGCTCAGAAGCTTGGCGTTACCGTCAATCTTTTTGTTTTCATCAAATCTAGTTTCTTGTTCACTCTTATAAGCTCCAATTCCTTAGTTACTGAATAAAGTGATTAAGGACCTACAACGTACGGATAATAATAATAATCACAGGTATTTAGATAGGTACTCATTGTACAAAAGAAATAATGATTGCGAACCTCGAGATATAATGACGGTAAGTACTCACTACAGAATCATTGGTGTCAATAAACAGAAAGTGCATGGGGCTAATATTTTTTATGACCATTGCATTAACCAATAGGATCGTTGCAGATGGGTGATGCGTGAAGAATGAAATAAACCGTTGTGTAATAATTTGCAGCGTTTCTATTCTTACCTTCTATGCCACCCATATATATTATGTACTTACTCTTTCGAATAAGGCTCCTTTATCGCAAATGTGTACTTGAGTATAAAATATTTACTTCGCAAGTCGAAAGTGGAGTTAACGACTCTCCAAGCTAATTAAAGGCCCTCGTTCTACACTTCCGTTGAAAGAGGAGGAAATTAATCAATGCTCCGCTAGAGACGGTTTGCAGAAGCTTGATTTTACATCAAGAAGTATTTGATTGGTTTTCCAACCTCTTGATTTTCCTGCCTTTGTAGAAGAGTTAATGGCAAGAACAACTTCTGTGGAGGAAGTTCACTGCTTAAGTTGAAAGATAATTAGATTAGTTTACATTCAAAGTAGGTACTTAAATATAGGAATAACGAGTTTTGAAGCAATTATTGAACTGCCCTATCGTACTACAGAATCATTCTTTATTAATAGAATAGAGCTGTAAGACGACTTTGCAGCCTTTTAGTTCACGATGGTCGGTGGGGCTGGACTTTGGGTATCAAATCGGCGTAACTACTAGGACAACCACTGGAGTGCAGTGGTGATGGTTCTGCGCGTTGCAAGGGAAGTCGTGTATCCAGAAATTCACGAGTACCATTACCCATACAAGTACAAAGAGAGTTTTCCTCCTACTTTCTTGTCCCTTCCTACTCCTCTGTCTCTACCTTTTTGAATTAATGACAACGCACCCACGAACTAAGATTTGAAGTGGAGATAATTGTACAGGATTGTCCTCGTATAGGATTGTGTAGTAGGTACAGTATTTCACCATGTTCATGCTTCGAGGGATTACTCGATGATAAAATTCAAAGAAGTACTCGATATTCTTTTTGTAGGTAGTTGCAAAGGATATCCAATATCCTTTCCAGGAACGGGCACCAAGAAATAAGGAGCGACTGACTAACCTAAAGAGAGGATAATTACTCCTTGGTTCAATAGCTTGGGGATCCCGTTTTTCATGACCTTCTGAAGTGCGGGTGTGACTGATAAAATGTTTGTTTTGGTACTAGGATCCGTTTTGGTTGGATATTTTGAACATGGATTAAAAAATGTCAAAAATTATTTACAGGTATTAGAAACGTACATGAGGTATGAAACAAAAACCGAACCTAACCTAATGAGCTGGATTCCTCATACATACCTATTAGTATTTTGTTATGAACTACATAATGTTAAATTTTATGTTTCGATTCAGCCCACTAAAAACTACTTACAGGAATAATAAAATGCAGATACCATCTCAATCTCAACATAAGGAACCCCATTTGACTAACGACCAGACAGGCATTAAAAATGGAAACCTTCCCCGCAGGCAAACCCGTGAAGATAACTCCAGGAAAATCTCTAGTCCAGTCCTACAGGCCTAAATTGCGAGAGAAGCTCAATTATCTGACTTGTTGCCAATCGGAAGGTCTTTCATTCGACCTTCCCTGATCCGAAGGGTTGAGTTTCCCATGGCAACGCTTGATCACGACTCGCAGGCAGTATTTAGGGAACTCTCTTGAGCTTTCTGTCCTGAATGGAGTACTCTTCATGTTTTTAACCCTGTCTTTAGCGTATCAGACTAAATCGGTTATGATTAAGACAGAGTTACCTATTTATTATTAAGCCGATTTTTGAAATTCGTTAGATAGATACTACTGATTCCACTCACTCTAAAACAGTATTTATCTAATGAGATGCAGATTAGCTAACGAGCCAATCCCCTTCTTACACATCATTATTTCCGTTCAGGATGTACCAAAAGTGAGAGTAAACCCTCGTTTACACAGACTCGATTGCCTAATTCAATATAACACAAACCGTTCATTTCCCAATCACCACTAACTCCCTATTCGCTATTTCTTCCGCGTCCGGCATTGATCAACATTGATTTTAACTTAATGTTCCGTGGTTTCACACATCTCATTGTAGGTTTTCTTAGAACTTTATTGAATTTGATCGCACCTTACAGTTTCTCAGACAGGAAAGAAAATAACTCAGAAGGGATCACCCCGATCACTATAAAATGATCACGGGTACGTACCTCAAAGGTAAACCACCACTCTAAAATGATCACTGTACCTCAAAGCTAAACCACGTTAAGTGCACTTTTTCCAATTTTTGGAGTTTTTTCTCTTGTCTTATTTTTGATGGTGGTTTTTAGTGGGGAACCGTCCGATCCTATGTGGAAATAATTTTCTTAACAAAATACGGAGTTATGCACTATAGAAACAGATGAGAGGTATACAAGTAGGTAACTCAAGTGAGTTTTGATCGTTTACCGCTCAGCCAGCACTACCGCACACAACTGAAAATGAGTAATTATTTCAGATTTGAACTATCATAATTCCCACATTTTCTTAGATAACAGTTAAACCAAATTGTGAACATGACAAGAAGCTGGCAATTTGAAATGCGAAAATGAAAGATCGTACCTACATGAACTAAATCACTCGCGACTAAGTTGTGGAAACCCATTTCAATTGAAAGAAACCGGATTTAAAGAGAAAAACGTTGTCAGTGGAAATAGACAACGTTTTTCTCTTCAACTCCGGTTTCTTTTTATCGTACCTACAGATAATTCGATAAATAGCATACCGAGAATATTTTTAGGCGTGTGTGTTCATGACCTACATTTAAACAATAAAGTAAACAGAAAAGTGATGTATCTAAATGTATTTTTCAAGTCAAAATACCACCAGAATAACATCTAAGTACGATATTCAAAGTTCTGGATAAAGATCTGAGAGTAAATTATTTTATTCTGATGAATATTTTCTCAGCTCTGTGGAGAGGAAAAAGTCATTCCACGTTCAAATAACTATTGTGGAAGGAGAATCACAAAGTCAAAAGGACGGGAGTCGCATTATACTTTCATACAAAATATCAAAGTACTAATCCTTGGGGGAAAACCTAATCGGATGAATAATGTTGAGACTTGAGGTCCAATCCTTCTGGAATAGGTTTTTATTTGAAATTCAGATCAGGGATATCGCTTTCTTTGGTGTTTGTCGTATACATTAGAGAGCCGCATAGTGAGGAGCTCGCAATTAGGACGAGGATAAGCAATGGGAGTGGGAATGGCGGGCAAGGCTGTAAGGCGATATTTGAGGAAGCGACGGCGATTACGTTTCGGAGAGGGCTGAGGTCGGAGTCCTCGTGAAATCAAGTATTTATTCTAGCGGTTCATTTAAATTCTTTGTGAAATAATGAGTCACAAGGTCTTTGAGCTTATGTTAGACCTCACAGTTACGAAGGACACACACAAATATATACAACTGTACACCATCATAGGGTAGTGAAACCTGCATTAGTTGACACCTGTGAATGGTGGACTCCTCCTAATAGTGGACAGATTCTGTGGCCCAGAATGTGGGGTAGAATCTCATATTTATAAAGTAATGCATTTTCAATGCTGTTGAAGATGTCAAAAGTAAAAGCAGAGCCGGTTTCTGCTTTGCCCTGAACAGGTCTCTGGAAACAAGGAGGCGATTGCTGTAAGTATTTCACACATCATTGAACATCATTGACTCAATCTCATTAGCTCTCATCATGCCATTCAACTCGTTCCACAAAAAAAAAATCCCCACTCCTAGTTAGGTGAATAGAAGCCTTTCTATATCGAAAAAACTCTCTATTTTTTCCTCCAAGGTGCGCTTGTGGTTTTTCTTTTCTATAACTCGTTGCTATGATATGGGAAAGCTATGAACTCAATGCCATGGAGCGTATCAATAAAATGGACATTCTGGGAACAAACACACAACTTCTTAAAAAATTCACTGGCTTATTTTTACCTTCAGACAGACGATGTAATCAGACTGTTAACTTTACCCCGTTAGGTCGTCGCGAGCTTGGACAGGTGCACCCACTTAGGCCGTTATTTTGTACCTAGTTGGGTCGTAGTTTGACCGGGATTTACCCAGATGGGACCCGCCACTTATTAGCTCCCTGTAGTGGACATAGGCGGTTTGGTTTTGCTTTCTCAGAGGTTTATTTTGTTCGACTTCCTCGAAGGAGCCCTCTTTCAGACCTGTCTTTCCGGCAAATCACTTCTCAGACCGGAGGAAGTCCAAGAAATCGAGACCCACACTGTAAGTGTTAGATGGTCAATTATAATAAGGGTTAAATACAGCGCTCAGTGTAGCCAGAACATAGACAAAACATCTTCAGTGAAGTCGTAAAGCGTTCCTGCCTACAGCTAGACGACCCCACGTCCACGAATCACCTGTTAATTTCTCAACCTTTCCCCAAGAAGGGCCTTACCCGGAACTACCACTAAAATTCCAGATTTTTTGAATGATTGGTTCGTGTTGTAATGGCGATTCACAGGAATGCGTACGCACACCATACATCCATACATGCACACACATTGTCAAGTACCTAAGAGTAAAAATTTCGATTTGTTCGACGAATTCGTGATAAAAATGGTCAAGAATGAGAAAATCGGTGGTTGTTAATAAATACAGTGAAGTTTGTCTAATAAATGTGAAAACGAAAACGTGAGGCCGAACCTAAAAATTGACCTGTTTTCAATGTGCCACCGTGGCAGAAAAGCCGCGATTATGGTCGGAATCAGCCCGAAATTCCCAGTGTCCCATCAAATTAATCCAATCAAATATTTTTTTTAGTAACTGGTACCTATTAGAAATTGAGAGAATTGTAGTTCCAACGTTGTTTTGTTATAAGTTAGTACAATATATTTCACCTACTTTAGAGGCATCTACTTTCTGAGACAAACAATAACCCTACTGCCAGTCTAGAATCACTCATAGAAGCTTCTACTTACAACTGATAGACTATGAAGAACAGGAAGATTATCCAACAGACTCGGCACCACATTACAGAAGACTTCATAGGATACTTACATTTTCATCAGAAGAACATCAACACAAACGAAAAACAAATTGACTACTGACTGACCAAACCGACTAAAAACAACTTCGGACTTGTGTGTGTATGTGATTCCCGGCCTATTTGCCTCCGATTCCTGAGCAATCATTAAGTTTTACAACTTGACTTCAGACTTATCACTGATAACCTATCTTCTACAATACATGTTCTAATCTGTGCTTCTTCTTCTTCTTCTTCTTCTTCCTCTTTTCCGCCTTGTGATGCCTTCTATATCTACCATATTCTTTTTTCAAGTAAGTATTCTTATTTCTTTCATTCCTCATTCTTCAAACCTAGTTCCACATATTTTCGGCCTAGGGGGCAGCCTCTCAATTTCTAATACCAGTTATTATGGAGTTCCACAAATTAAGTTGTGGCACCATAAAAACATTTTCAGGCCAAATTTCGATAAACGTTTGCCAAAATGCTAACAAAAAAACATTATGGAAAGTCGTTCTTGAGAATCCGCTGATTAATTGATTATTGATTGACTTTTTAATTTTTAGGATGTCAGCAGCGATTTTCTCCGAAGGTGAAAAGAAATATTCCAGATGAGATCTCTTCGGAAGAGGAAAAGTGATGGTACTGATGGGGTGACGAATAATTCAATGGGGTAGACGCCGCTGGTGGAACAAGAGGGTGAATTATTGAGACGCGGACCGGTCCCGGTCGCCAGTTGGTCCAACATTCTCCATAACTTAAACGGGGGTGAGCGAGTGGCTGCTCCCTCCAAATGGAAAAATACGGAGGCGTTGGGATCAGGGATGCGTGGGCGGATGTGAGAGCGTTTTATATCTGAGGGAAACTTTCCGGAGAACCGTTTTCAGGTTTAAGGATAGGATGGTCCTCGTTTTTCAAGTGGACTATAATGTAGCCTAGTGGGTTGGAATCGGAGTTGCCTTCAAAATTAAGTATACGAGAAGGTGGATTTGGTGGTTTGACAGCTACGTTAAAGGTGCGTTGCTTTTGCCCACTGCTTATCCAGAATAGCGTAGTCCTGGTTTTTCAAGCAGTGGGTTATGTGCCTAGTGAGTAGGAATCGGAGTTGCCGACCAAATTATGCTGATAGCGAGGGAGTTTAATGACAATAACTTTTTACAGGATTAGGGATGCGTGTGAGGATGAGAAAGAGTTTTATATTTGAGGAAAACATTCGGCAGATCCCAAATCTGAGTGGACATCCGATCTCATCTGCTATTCTCTTCTGTGCGCATTAACTAGGTAGGCGATTAGTGCTCTTTTCCCCGTTGGTACTTCTGCCAAGGTGATCATTCGCCCTTCTCTGTCCAAGGGAGATTAGAGGTTCAGAGATAAAAAACGTTCCAGTTAGTTTACAAAAAGATTTATCGCGAGAGACGATTACAAAGGGGATTTCAACCGTTTGGCTCAGAACGAGTCCGTACAAAGAGACGAGTAAGCTATAATAAAGAACAAAGATGAATAAAAGCTGTGGTACGTGCGGGTGGAATGAATTGATGCTTTTTGAGAGTAAAAGAGAACGAAGTGCTCACCCACGCGTCATAGCCACTCAAAACATTTTTCTTCTGTTATTACACAGCAGGTCAGGGTCAGAGCACTAAGGAAGATGGAAGGAGAGAGGATATGAAATCCTCTCTCAACCATAAAATATTGAGTGCAAACATTGTTCTCGTCGGAGAGAATCAGAACTGGACTTTGTACTTTGTCTCGTCATTTGGTATATATAAGCTGTCGTACAATAAATTTTATTTAGTGTTCCGAAGGAAATAAAGCACCGAAAGGAAAATAAGGACACACTTCTGTCAAGACAAGAGTGTTAATTTTTGTAAGGACTTGAGAAATAATACTCTGTTCCAGTAGCATAGGTACCTCACAAATTCAACATGTAAACAAACAAAAATGGTGTAATATTACCTACGTAAAACGAAATGGTGTTGTGTTCTGTTATTATGAACTTTCTGACGAGTGGTAGAAATAGGTAAGATTTTCATGATATAGGTGAAACGAAGGAGCCACATTTTCCTGAGGCTCCTTTGTTAGTTGTATGTTTAACTGCCATCGTATTGGCAGATCATTAGTCTGTAGAACAACTAGCCTATTGCAGCCATATAAATTATGTAACGGGAACATGTTACGATGACGGTTCCCCCACGCTGGTGGCTGACATACAGGTTCACGGTCTGTGAGACAGGGAAAGGACGGCGTTTTTGGATAACCGCATCAAAATGCTGACCCCTCCTCTTACCTGTCTCAAGGGTGGACGACTATAGCCAACAGAGCAGCACGCGAAAAACACATCAAATATGATCGGGCTGCCGAAGACCTGAGAGCTTCATTCACTCCACTAGTGTCTTCGTGTGAAGGAGTGCTACATGAAGAATTCACAACGTTCTAAAAGAGGCTGACAAATGCACTGGCTGACAAATGGAACAAGCCGAGATCGACAATAGTCGGATGGGCTCCAATAAAAACACAAATTTCAATCATCCGTGCTGTTTCTCTCCGACTTCGAGGATCTAGGAAGCAAATAAGATCCCTCAGAATAGGGCTGGAGGATGGCGCACCTCTCCCTTCGCTGAGAGAATATATAGGAAATAGAAAAGAAGAGAGAAGAGGCCGTTGGCCATTTAGTTTCCCAACTCCGCTTTCAGCATGCCTTCCCCTACGAAATATGTAAGTGAATTATAAGAAAAAAACTAAATACATATACAAGAAATAGGTATTGCATCGGACCAACAGCAACACCACTCAATTTTCGTTCAAAATTATGTAGGACTACCATGATATTGATAACATGTTGAAAGATATGAAGTGTTGAGGAAGTGCAACAAGTCACGTAGTGTACCAAAAGTGCTGTTTTCTCTAAGACAAGTTGCTGAGATGATTTTATAGTGTTGTGTTGTGCCGCCGCGCCGATTGGTTGTATGGGTAAGAACCTACTCATTTGATATACAGTGCTGTCAGCCCGTACGGAGCTAGACAAAGGTAACGAGGCCCGAGTCACCAAAAATGTTCTTAAGGATGAACGAGCACACGAGAAGAACCCCCCTTTACTCCACTAATGGCCGGAAGAAAAACGAAATTCGTCCAACGAACCGTGATTTCAACACGGAAGAGGAGACCTGCGCTCGTTTCCGGTTCGCAGCAAACGACCGACACCCTCTTCAGTTTTTCGCGGTTCAAAGGGTGGAAGCCGGAACCATCACTTCCACACTCCCCTTTATGCACCCTTGTTCATCGGAGCGATACCACCGACGTGAGGTGCAGGGAAAAATAATACCGATGACGCTTCACCCTATTTTTCCGTAGAGAAAATTCACTGATGCGATGCTAAGCTTTGCATTTCTGTGGTCGAAACAATTCTTGCGGACAAGGAGTACCAATCTCTAATACATAGTAGGTACCTAGTACCCCAAAGTACCTATACACTCGAATCAGGAAATTGTAGTGTCTTTAATACCTACCTATTGACATGAAAAGTTTCGTAGGAGTTTGAAACTCTATTTGAATGAAAACGGATTCATGATCGCGTATACAAAAACAGCTGACGTTATATGGTAATTAATTTTGGTTGTCTTTTTTACATAATGCCCTCCCTTCCGTACAACTAACATGCCAAGAAAATTTGAAGAACATCTCAAATCACTTGACTGAAATGCCCTCACAGCTCAAGACTTTGACTTATATATTATGGAATTTGTCACATTCACCTTTGATCTATAAACATAATATAGATTTTAAATATCCCCATATAATCTGAAGAACACCGTACCATATAATATCATTGATTGCGCACCGTAAGTACTGTATTATATTCGGGCTTAATATTATGTCTATTGAAAGCGTGCATAGCTTTTCTGAGTCAAATTCAAGGTTTTACAAAGCGAATACAAGACTCTCCAAAACAAGGACACGGGTTTCTAAACCAAATCCAAGGTTTTCCATTTCAAATTTATGGTTTCCATCTCCAATGGGGAACTTGCATGGTTATTTTTATTTATTATTATTATTATTATTATTATTTTTTAAAGATCCTTATGAGGGCTTTCCTAGTGCTATGTGAGGAGTATCTGAGGGGGGAAGCTTAACGAAAATGGGTTTTGTAATTTTAACCTAACAGACGTCACCGACCCCCCACCTGCCTGGGCAGGTCCCTCAGCCCCCATCTTTTGCGGACCAAAATTACGTCACACGCTCCCTTTTTAACCCGTTTTCTGGTCAAAACAGTCGTAATTTCAAGCTGAAAATTGGCACCATGGGGTATTAAAGGGCACTGAATCAGATTTTCAGGTTCGAGATCTATTATTCCTACCCATGCAAGTTCAGCATTTAAGTTCTTCCCTTTCAAATTCAAGGTTTCTGTATTTGAGCATCGGAATGGGATTTAATTGGGAAGAATGTTGGGATTCAGTTTCCATACAACATTAGTTGGTAATAATCCTACGAAAATAAAGGAATTTTCTGATTTAGACTAAATTATTATATCAATTATTCGAACTTAAATGATAGTCCATTTTAAATTGATGCCATGCTTTTCGTCGAAGAGGAAAGTCGTTTGGGGAAGCCCGGGATTTTTTTTTTTTTTTTGCTGTTGTAAATAATTACGAGTTGCATTCATGTCTTGTACCTATCGTAAGCCTCTTCTGAATGCCGACTTCAAACTTGATTCCCCAATCCCGAATTGACTTGAGTCACACTCAGAAAACCGGTCGCGTACTCCAAAATCCTCCATAACGCCAAGACGATTTCCCTGTACCCGAGAAAACCACTCAATCCAGCTCGAACGCTATCGAAGGCTCCTGAGCATTGTGAGGGCTGTTCCTCGTCTGACAATGAACAATACGTGCTCGGCGTGTGAAAACGCAAATAGAGGCGATTTTCTCAAGGAAGCTCCCCTACAGCAGAGAGAATCTCCCGACGTGTCACGCACTCCATGCTCCTTTCATAAACATTTCAATCGACTGGGTTTTATTGTTGCGCCCTTCGACGCAGTTTTCACGTTTTTCTCCCAGTCCCACGAACGACTTGAATGTCTTCCGAAGAAGACAGGATCGTAAACATTCAATCGAAATGAGATGCGTCAATCTCATTGAACGTGGGTCTGCTTTTTCTTGCTTTTCTCTTCCAGTGCTGCTTCTCCCATGAATGTTTACCTACTCTAGATACGTTCCTCTAAAAGTCGCGTCGTTTTTACATACCAACATCAGCCAGTGCGTCGGGTCACCATGACCCGAACCACTTTGATTCAATTATTGTGGATACAAGTCACAAAAACCTACCCATACCTATTTTCAAAGAGAATTCAAACATCAAAATCTAATTTAAATATCAAAATGACCACATGCAACTCTTGATATTTTTAACTTTTAACTTGGTATTTTTTAAATCCAACGTTGTTTCCATATTTTATATTTATATTAAGAGGAAACTCTTCCTCAGACCTGGTGAGGAAAAGAAAGAAAAAACATGTTCAATTGTGAAACCTCCGAAAGTAGCCAGATATATTTTCATAGAGATACGGCTGGGCGGGCAGTCAAGGTAGGTACTGTCTAGCCTGTATTCTTGGCCAACTTTTTCAAGAATTTGAATTCAAAAAAGAAAGAAAATCTTTCAGGATTGAGCGCAGTGGGTGAGACGGCTTCTTACATATTCATTTTATTTGTGTAGTTATTTCCTCCAACTAGTTTCGCTTTCGCCTCGTCAGGGAGTTTCTCTAAGGAAGGAGATAGGTACGTATGTCTAGTTTGCTATTTTCAGAAAGAGGTTTGGGATGGCGTCCTATTCTTGTACTGATATCATCTGTTAGGTACATACTATGTATGTATTAATTTCTTTGATCCTTTCGTTTTTAGTTCGAGGAGGCTGTATTAATTCCTTTTATAGAATAATATTATAATAATTATACTTCTCTAGCATGTTCAGCCATTCTGCTGGATGGGAGAGAGAGAGAGAGAGAGGGAGAGAGAATGAATGAATATCGCTTTATTTATAAATCTGGCA
>JAEMON010000006.1:19221534-19248512 GCA_030264115.1 Lygus lineolaris | reverse complement strand
GACTAGCATGCAATAAGCTGTTTCAATACGGAAGCTTTTCAAACCATTGAAGTGATGTGATTTGTACTGTCGTACATGTAGAAAACAAGTTCAATTAAATATAAAAATAATGGTTGACAAGATTTATTTTGGAAGCATACTTCAATAGAAATACGGATACTAGATGTGCACAATGTGAAGAATGAGAATTAGAGACTGCGCATGCGCAAACGTGAGGTACGTCAAACCATGTGACCCATGGATTAATCTAGACGAGTGAAAATTGCATTGAATCTCGGACATGCACATATATAGTGAAAACGTGATACGAAACCAGTTCTTCACATCATAGTCCCTGGTTCGCTCGTCCTATCTACGCAGGTTAATCCTGCCTACTCATCCATCTATCCCCATAGGCACACGTCTCTACACGCATCACTCCACACCTACCTTTGGGACAGGCGGTCACATACCTCCTCTCCTCCAGTGTAGAGGCCGTTAATCAATTGACTGCCCACCCGTGTGGTGCCTTGACGTCGAACATCTCTCGAACTCTGAACGCTTATGGGCTCCTCTTACTACTATCCACCTATGAGCCCCTAGTTTACTTGATGCAGGTAGGACAAGTGGCTAATTTAAGTGACACGAGCTCATTTCCACTACACCACAGTAGTAATTTCCATGAAGAACTACGTCATATCAAAACGACCTCCATGTTCTACCTATAGGTATTTAACAATCTGATCAACATACATGGATGTAGTACCTAATAATCCAACAATCTGATCAGATTCGTTTCAATATTGTGTAATCAAATATCATTTTAACAACAAAAGACACAAAGGGGCTTTAGTCTGATCCGTTATTCATCACTAGGTTCATCCCCTTCCACCTAAATTAGGGTGCTATAACGTTTTCTCAATTTTACTAAAATTGAGTGGTAGCAGAAACTCTGCGTTTATTTTAGGTATTTCAAATAAAACCTAGGATAAATTTGAGTACGGCTAGGTAGCTGTTACGTTTAGGTTATGTTACCTTTTAGAACTGCAGTATGCAGCTTTGGTTGGTTACTGCCTATATTAAGGCAGCTAGCGGTCGTATCTATTACCTTCCATTCTCGCTATGAGTCTGATCAGCCAACCTAACAGATGTAGATAAGGAACTGTTGTGAAAACCCAAAAATCATTTTGATCCTCTATAATATTATAGCGGACATTTATAAATATAGGTAGTTGTGTAGGTATACAATAGTGAAATAACACATCAAAACTAGAAACTGAGATTTAGTTTTGAGAGTAAGGAATACCCATGACTCAGAAAAACCTACCTACTTTTAATTTTTTTAATGATTCCATACTGAGAATTTCGACATTAACTGCACCCTCCTACGAAAAATAGTTTCCTTCCTACGATTTTTCAAAGTTTGCGTCGCGCATGTGACGTCAATCTGGGCAGGGGGGGAGCCCCCTTTAAGATGGGGTTTCAATGACGTCGCAGGGGTCGCAAGTTTCGAAAAATCTTAGAAAGAAAACTAAAGATCGTAGGTGAGTGCGGTTGGTGTCAACATTCTCAGGATATAGAATCTGCAGTCATTTAAAAATTAATATAAAATAAACAAGTAGATAACCCTCGTTCAAAATACAATAAAATTTACACTTAATAAGCTAGTAACAACTTATTATGAAATCTCTCCTCCACATTGCTCAAGATCCGTGAATACTAGCTCGTTTTCGACGCATACAGACATCCCAATCTCAATTGAAGGAACCATCGAAAGTTACTAAAAATAGAATACTATAATATGTATCTACTGTAAATTAAATACTTATCTTACTAACCCACGCTGTTATCATATCATCCCACAATTATTTTCAGAATTCTATATTGGGTACCTACAATACCTCGAGGCACTTTAGCGCTGTTTGTTCTCTGGAATTGTTCTCCGTTGGCAAAAAAAGTGGAAGCTTCAGGAACAAGGATCAGTCCTCAGACTCTCGACTTTTAACAAGGACGTTTGGGAGAACGTGCCTTCAAAAGGAAGAAAAAGGGCACGAGGAAGGCCTTTTTACATTCCGGTCGCGCTACCACGGTCAGCCTTCCTGAACTACCCGTCCACTCCATGGGCGACCCAAGTTAATAAATAATGAGCCAAGGGCTCTGAGGTCTTAGGGCATGATCCTGATAAATGGCTTGGCCACTTTAGCCTTACGCGACTTTGCCCCTTCCCGTCCCTGCTCGGCGGACTTACCCAACTTTTCCGCTAAGAAAAACCCTTCGGCGGCAAGTCGGTGACGTTCTTCTTTTGTCAACGTCACTTTTCCTCCTCGCCGACAAACGGCCCTTTACTGGTATGAAGTCACAGAGAGACCGCGTCTAATATCATAATGCCTGTAGGAAATCATCTTTTAAGTCTTTTTAAGCCAGAAACGTTAGTGTCCTAACTTAGGGCTTCGAGGAATATTTACGGACGAGGTAGCTCCATAGAAGTTAGGCAACCACGTAAACTCCATTCCCTAGACTAGCGGCCGTCTCAATCTTTACTTGATGCTGCATGTTCGAGCAGAGAAATAATCAAAATAATAAATATAGTTACCAAGGTAAAGTATTCGCATTTTGTTCTACACTCGTTTACCTCCCTTGCCTCTTCGGTGAATAGGAAAATCAATTAAAAAGCAATCGGCGGAGAACTTATATCCTTAACCCAATTTTGCATTTTAATATTCTTAATCTTTCTTCACGTTTCAGACAAAGTTCCATATGATGTACCTAAGTAGGAGCTATGTTAACAGTGATTTATACTCGTTTTACTCGGTTCAGTCACTACAGCGGATTCCTTCGAACATGATGAAATTCCATATTCCAATTTCGAGTCCGGGTTTCTTCATGAACCAGCTAGAGAATTACCTCTCCGTGATATTTTATTTACTTTTTATTTGAAGAGAAAATAAGGAATAAGGAAATAAGGACGCCACTCACTAATGAATGAGGGACCTGTAAAAAGCTCTCGTACCACACATTCGAGAATTAGAATGGTTAGGCAAAACCCGCACGACAGATCTGTCTTGAAGGAGGGGTAGGCTTGAGCGCCGCTCAATCGTACGTACAAAGGTACTACTCCACTCTCATCTATGCTCTTCATGGCCTGCAAGTTACGTTACTAGGTGGCCTGCAAGCTGGAGGTAGACTAGAAGTGGGAAGAAACACACACAAGTAATTCACTTGTACAGAACTAAGAGAAGAACACTTGAAGAGCACATTTAGAACAAAAAAACACTTTTAGATTTTATTTCTCGACAGCTTGGGGAGTCAATATTTTCTTCCAATGTCGCTATAAAAGCTACTTCAACGTTGACGCTATTTCACGTCGGGTCTGTAGTTGTGTATCTAAGCTTATTGGCGTAGCTAGCAGCCACCACAAAGGGTAGAATTTTAAAATATATTATCATATTGCCAATTTTCTTAAAATTGTAAAGTAATTTTCAAAGCATTTAATCCTAAAATCAAATAATCTCGATCCCAGAGTGAATGGCCTTACAATTTATGCTTTCTTATGTTAACACAGTTTTGTGTTGGTTTTTTGTCATTATCTCATTAGCATTCATTTCCATTGATTCGGGTGTGATCTAGTACGATTATGCGTATAAATATTCCAGTGTCGTGGAGGAAACCTCCTATCCAGTTTACAAGGTTATCTCAGCTTCGCCGAGTTTCGATCGAGTATTCACCATTTGAAACCACTGTGCGACATTTCGGAAAAGAAGCCCAGAGTATTTGACAAGACGTCCGGCACCTCGACAAAATATTTATAGAGGCGAGAAGGCGTCATATTTTCTCTCTCTGAAGACGAAAAAGACCTTCGGCTGTCGATAACACGGCGATAGGGAAGCCAAGCACGTATGACGAGGAGGGCCGGAAACGTGGCGATGGTTTGATCCTGGAGAGAAAAAAAAACTTTTCCCTTCTCTTCCGTTTTCCTATCGCCTACAGAAAAGGCGATTATTGGCCATCGTTAACTCTGGAGAAGGTGAGGAGGATCCAGTGAGAAACAATCGAGACTGTCTTCTCCACTCGGTGTTCCAATCGTTTTCCTTATAGATACTCTGGTGACCCCCATTAAAACTTTGACTTGTCCATCAGCGTTTCTCTGTGGTTCCCCACTCCCATCTATGTTGTATTAGTTTTTATCTTACAGATTTTTGGTTGAGGTGGTAGGTACCGCCGGGCTGTTGAACTGTTTTTCAAACTTATCTCAGTTGATAATTAGGTACCAATTTTACATCTGTTTTCGTAATTCTTCTTATTTTCAAATCCTGAGGGCAATAGACTATCCAATTGTCAAATTAATTTCAAAAAATTCTAAATTTATAATTAATTTAAAAATTAAAACGTAAAAATTGGAATTTGAAATGTAATAGTTGACAGAAGTGGAAATAAACTATTGTATTTATAGCGTCCCAATATTGTGGCCAGAAACCGCACCATGGTTTGACCAGGAAAAAAAAATTAATGCTTAAAAAAAGGATTGTCAGTATTTTAGAAAAGTTATAAACCGTTTTGTAGTAATTCGCAGGGTTTTCATAAGTATAGCTGCTTGGTTTGTGTCTGTCAGCGGGCATTGCTACACCGAACGACGTTATTTTAACAACTAGAACCGGGATACACGGAAACTACTGGTTATAAAGGAGCCCCATTCATCCACCCTCACACATAAATGCGGTTCCACCGAGGAGATTCAACGGGCTTTCAGCCCCAAAGCGGCTCGACCGGAATCGGGTCACGAGTTCTGGGCCGCCGCCCGCAGAACCAACGGAAGGATTAGTTTCTCTGCAGCCTCTCACGTGGTCTGGACTGTGGAGTCGAGGAAATCACGTTTGTACATTCCGAAAGGAGGAGGGTATTCCTGTCTGTTCTTGCGTGGTTGAATGTGGTCTCCTTTCGAGGTAGGGTATTTTAGTTGCATGATGAACTTCAATTACTACAATAAATGGAATGATTTGTTTAGTCATCATTAGGGCATCAGTATTGAGAGATTGGACCACTTAATAGTATAAATAATTTCTATGGCGCGAGAGCAACGTAAGCCCCCAAGACCATTGTATAATGATGAACGTGACTAACTCCAAGGAAGATCTTTTAGAGTTTCTATTTTATTAGCTGAAGAATAATATCAGGGGACAGAACAATACAGAATTTCAAGGTTTTTATGTGAAATTCAATTCAATTTTGGGAAACGACTGAGGATATCTATTTTTCTATTTTCAACCTGCCCATATTGTATATTGGCATCAAGGTAAGGTGGGCTTAAAGTGCCTTATTTCACTTAGCTACTCATTGTATTGCGAAGACTGAAGATAAAGAATGTTAAAGACTGTTGCAAAGACTGAAGATTAAGAAGATTAAGAAGTGCAGCTTGATGAAGGTGGCTAGTTTGGTAAAATTTTATTGTATAGGGCAAAAAACTAAATTGTTTTCTATGTATAATCATCAAACCTACATAGCTAAGGAAAAACATTAAATTTTGTATAATCATGATGACATCATGTACTGTACGTTTTTGTCTAAATAAACTATACCGAACTGAATTGAATAATAGAAAGACTCCTTTTGAAATGCCTGCCGAGCTAGAAAGTTTCAGTTTGAAGGCATTCTACTCCAATTTTGGTCTAGTTTCGACCAATTTTTTCTGTAGGGTGATGCTGGGACTCCCTGTATGAATATTCAGAAACGTCGCCGAGATGAAATAATGTAACAACCGTCAGCAGGCTCAACGTTTCACGATAAACGTCCGAGCTGGTAAATACTTCGGGTTTTGGAAAGTATAACAACTAGAGGTGATGGGAAGTTGAATACAAGGTAGAGGGTGGAAAGTTGGAGATGGACTGTTCCGAGCATAGGAACACCGGAAGAATACATAAATGGCGGTAAGATAGCCCGGACGAAGAAGGAGAAGTAGCTTCCTACGGCGATTATCTCCAGAATTCCATTACAACGGCCCCCAGCACTCCAAACGCGCCGCACAAACCGCTTGTGCTCTACTTCACTGCCACCACAAAAACCTTCTCTTCAGATTCCCCCTCCCTCTTCTTTTTCGAGGTTTCCTTTTACCATTTCGCCTGCGGGCCCGGTAAGGGAAAACCCTTTTAGACCGGTACTTTTCAATTTACTCGGAGGAAGAGTATGTATCTTGGGAGAATCGGGACAATTTTTTTCTTTTTTCTCCAGCTCTTTACGAAACGTATTTTAAACTTGGCGGAGACCTGGCCTTATTTTTGATAAGATACAACAGGTTCAATCCTGTTGGAGGATTGTGGATTCAGTTGAGATGAATTTCCACTTCCAGAATGTATTTCATTCCAAAAATGTTGAACATCTTCCCTTCTGTTCTTTCTATTTACAAAATTGTTTCTTTCCACGAGTCTGTTATGCCCGTTGGTGAAACAGTTTTTTTTTTTTTTTTTTTGCAAAATGGTAACGCTACATCTATCAAGAACTCCAAGAGTCAGAACTCCAATGGCATCCTGCTAGAAAGAACTTCAACGATTTTTGTCGACCCATATGAGAACTAAATCGCGCAAATTTGTGGGTAGTTTGGATCTAGGTCTTGGATGGTCCCATTCAAATTTTTCGTTATAATCGTATAAATTGTAGCGCCTGCGTTTGCACTAATGTTGAAACCGTCAAAACTCACGACCCATTCCGCCAAAATCGCTCAAACCTTTGAGGTAAACTGTGTTTTCTTCGGCGTGTCTTGAGCGTCTATTTGATCATCGCTATGCGATCTACGTAAAGACCAAAGCAATTTTAGGGTCGTGATGCCTTCGGAGTCGGGCGAACTCGATTTATAGATACCGATCGAAAACGACTCTGCTGGGGCTCTTCGAAGGAATGAAGAAACAAACGTTGGGGCTCAATAGTTTCATTGGGCGCACTCGCCAAATTCATCACGCTACAAAAAAAAAAACAGAGTTTTCCATTAAGGAATTTCCCATAACCGGAACAATGACAACAACATGATAACAAACTGCGTCGAATGCGTGGTTCGATTTCGTGGTTGGAGAGCCTTGCCGGGATATTATGAAGTCCTGTGTTTCGACACAAGAATGAATAAGGTAGATGCCCTGTTCCTGGTTGGTTGTGGAGTCTTTGGTGGGTGAGGGTGTCATGCTTCGTCATGGTCCTAATGCCGCCAATGGCAATGCCGCCAATGGCAGTTCTTTGGGAGGGGTTTGTTTTCTCGTTGTTGTTTGTTATATTTTTTATGCACAGTTGACGCTCAAAGTACCTGTTAGATAGATGCAGTTTGTTATCGTGTTATTGTCATTGTTCCAATTACGGGAAATCCCCTAATGGAAAACTCTGTTTTTTTTTCTTAGCCTGATGAATTCGGGGAGTTAGCCAAGGAAACTTGTAGCCACGACTAAAACTATTGAGCCCCAACGTGTGTTCCTTCATTCCTTCAAAGAGCACCAGCTGGGTCGTTTTCGACCGGTAACCTTCCGGTCTTTAGGACCGGTCTTTAGACTTTAGGACTTTTTAGGTCTTTTTAGTTTTTGCATTCACACACTCTTGAATAACTTGTGGAACATATCTCTGGATAAAATAAAGTTTAGCCCAACAATTCCCAATGGCACCAACAGGTCCAAAAATTCATAAAATTGCTCCGAAAAGAGCTCCTAAAATTCAAAAAGTGTTAACAAAATGATGAGCAATGCCTGAAAAATTAAATTTTTAAACATTTGAAAGTTTCTCCACTATCCAATATCCACATTCTGGGTTGGAGTGGGAACTACCCAACTCGTATCATGACTTAAGTAACTGTCAAGAATCGTGATACTGTTATTTAAGACCTCAAACGCACTAAATGGTCCCTGATACGCTTCAGTAGAGCGATTCGGAGAGAAAGGAACAAAATGTACGGCTGGCAAGGCATCTCCCGAACGACGCTTACCACCGAAGATAGATTAGAGAACGTACGTCAAGTACCAACTTCCCTCAAGTCACATTCGCACTCAGAGAGGCTCCGGTATATTAAAGCCCAGACTCGCTAAGAAGCTCATGTAGGTCACAATGAAGGCGTTTAATATCGCCAAGCGGCAAATAATTGCTGGGAGAGATCGTCAAGTGGGATGAAAGCGGTTCAAACAAGGTGATTTAATAAGATACGCCCCACCATCCTACGCCACCATCCTTGTCCTGGAGATTCCCTGCATAGCTAACTCTGTGCCTCATGCCCACAGCCTCACCGCATATCCTTCATCCGAAGCGTATAATGCTACTTCGTTGGAGGCGTAATTGGAACGAGCGACCCGGCATAGACATAGATTTTCCATCATGGTAACTTCCATGACACTGGAGGAAATTTTTACAATTTAGCAATGGAATGTCAAAACAGTTAAAAAGTGAAAAAAATACTCTGCCAAGTGGAAATGGCATTTAGCTTCCTGGCTTCCAATCGATCCCGCTACCTTCGGTACGCTCGGAAGCAAAATCTAGTGTCCGAGCTACGAGGCTTCACATTAATTCCTTGCCTCTTAGAAAAATTGTTATTTTGTCGGGCTTAACGCTAATTTTGGACCTTGGAAGATTTCCTTAGAGATAAGGGGCATTGGAAGTTGTTTTCACTCACAAAAAGTAGTGTACAAATGTAAATCCTATAAATTTCATTAAAATCCTGATGGAGGAATCATGAGTTGTTTGATGAGAAAGCACCAAATTGTACTTTTTCAACTAATTTTTTCACCTAGTTTAGTTTTTTCCCAAGAGAAGAACACGGAGAGCTGATTTTTTTTGCTGGTTCATCCTCATACATATAGCCACTAAGCCTCAGAATCGGAAATCTCCAATCTAAGATGGAGGGTCAACCTATCATTCAACAAACAACAAACAAAAAACTCGGTGAACTCTCGGACCCCCCTTTTCTGTCACCTTGTGCCTAGCGGCTAAACATTGGAGGAACGTGGAACACGCTTAGACTTAAAAATTACTTTTATGCACCATGAGCTAATGAGCAAATTTTCAAAGAATCGTTTTAGCCGATTTGGTAGGTGCTTCTAGTATCGTGCTTCATATGTTGTGAAGGTACCAATGAAAATGCCAAAGTGAAAACTCCAACCAACTGTGTTTGTTTACCTACGTGCCAGTCTGAAGGATGTTAACGGAGGGGGAAATTGGCAGGATGAGATGTGGTGATATGTATAATAAATTCAGAGCTCTCCACGTTTTATTTAACGTTTTTTATTTTTCCCTGGCCACGATTGGTTGTACGTGAAAAGCATCAGGTCGCATTTTTGGGTCGTTTTTTCGTGTCGGTTTTTCTGGTCGGTTTCAGGGGTCGTTTTTTGCCTGATTGGTCCCCCGTAGAAGCGTGTTCCACACTAACTAAATAAATAAAAACTAATGAAATAAAAATGAAGAGGACGCCCACCGCCGAGAACTCCAAAAAAAAAATGAAATAGATGGTGGAGGGTGAGATGGATGAAAGGACCCCCCCTTCCCCTTATAAAATTATCACCAGTATGAACCAAAGTAAGATGCCGATCCATACGTAAGTGGATGGATACCTAAGTAGTGGTAGACATGGAAGCAATATGAATCCTTCTGTTGAGTGTGAGATAGGTAGGTAAATAATTTTCGGTGAGTTGAGCGACGAGCCTTAATGTTTCAGTTGCAATTCCAAGTAGGTACGCATAAAATTTATCGAAGATCCTACTAAGCGAGAACTGACGACTACAAACATTCAAAAACGACAGAATGGGATCAGGAAAAAATGAATTATTTACTCCCCTAAAGGAGAGGAGCGGGTGAATGTTTTCATCACTCCACAAGCGCGTGACTATATTTATACAAAGCCTGATCGACGGTGAGTGAGTTTATGATCCTGTCGTTGCTCATCCTTTATCTGCGTCGACCGGGAGATGCGACGGATTTACCGTTCAACCGACGGATGTGTGGGACCGCCTTCATAGTATACGGGAATTGTTAGGTGTGAAATGGGTCATGAAAGCGACGAAAGGGTATTCAGAGTCAGTTCTGTATGTATCGCTTTTTAGCGACTGCTATAGGTATAATGCAGAACAGTTTTCGTCTTCGCCAAAATTATGACTCAATATCCCAAAAGGAACTTCGCAGTAGAGCGATAAGAGCAACCTGGTACTGCAGATTTACCTCTGGCCTCTAGAATCCTTACCAAGTCCCCTACGAAAATTTCGTTGTTTTTCATTTCATTATTCGTGATCTGGAGAAGCTATTTGGACAAGTGGTCGAGTATGAAAGAACCTCATGTACAGCCATGGAAGTACAATGCAAGAACTTCCTAACACATCCTCATGAGTACCGCACAGCAGCCATGATGGAAAAACACTCTTCTTCATGAAAGCATACGTACAGTCACCATAAAGTGAAGCTGTTCCATAAAATACATACCTAACTATGATTGGAAGGGTTTATTTAGATCCCGAGTTGGTGAAGTTGGTGCTGCAGACTTACTTGGGGCCTCAAGAATCCCTATGAAGTCCTTAGCGGTAAGTAGATCTCACAAGGAGTACACTATCTCTCCAAGGTTGCTTCAGTTCTTGAGAGTTAATAAAATGAAAATGTTTCTGTTTTTCTTTTCATTATTCAAGATATGTAGAAGCTTTGGACAAGTACCTACGCTGCAATAACTACCTACCACACCCACATGAGTACAGCTGCAGCAGACGCGTGGTGTAAGAGCGAACGAGCGAAGAGATCTCAACAAAAATATTCGAAAATGAACAAATTTGGATCCCTGAGCCACCTGCACCCACTCACTGATCATCTCTATTCCTGAAGCATGCACGAACCCAATAGGAAAATACACAATACGGAACTCACGATGAAAAAAACACTCTTTCCTTCATAAAATCAAACGATCAATCACCATAAAGTGAAGCTGTTACATAAAATACGCACCTAACTACGATTGGAAGGGTTGATTTAGATCCAGAATAGGTGAAGTTGGAGGTTTATATCAGTTATATGACCGGGATGTAAAGAATAGGCAGCAGTAAAGAGGGAAGTTTACCCTCCCCCGCGGCAATTTCGCCGAGCAAATACTCGACCGTCTATTTCCTCGGAAAGGTATCTCGTGAGTATTGTAAATTTAACCAGCCAAATCAGTATAAAGTCCCTTTAGAAGAGATGGGAGGGAGAGTAGTATAATGGTGAATTAACTTTGAATTAGAATTGATAAAGCTCTCATTGCCAGCCCATTACCCATCGCAAGCCACTTCTACATGAATAAAACAACAAGAGCAACATTGTCATTTCACCGGAATCAGGTATGCCATTGTAACGTCCATTCTTATACTGTTATATGCGGCCTTGCCATCATGATTACTACTCATAGCGCAAAATGTGCAGAAATTCACATAGCTCGAGGTTTCATGGAAATGTTTCCGCAAACTCCATTATAGTCTCCAAAGTCATATGCGAATATGTATAAAAAATGGAAAGCCTCCATTTATCATCCATTGAAGTACATTTACCTTGGAAGTGACATTGAACAGACCTGACGGGAATTTCCATTGAAAGTTGAAGTGGTTAGCTATGTTTAACAGACCTGTTGAGATAACAGTCGTTTCTCACCGAGTTTATCTGCATAGATACTGCGTGCAATAGGTCAAGTTCAAGTTTGCGCATGCGCAGTACCTATTATTGATCCAATTGAGATACAATTTAAAGGCAATCGCTCCGGAGTCAAACCCTACGAATTTCAGCGAAATCGGTCCATTAGAAACTAAGAAACCGAAATTTGAGGAAATCGTTCGTTTTTGCATGCGCACACACCACCATTACGCCAACAACAATTCAAATGGTCAACAACCAAGCTTTACAGACATAAGGAACATAATATCCTCTTCGACACAAGGCGAGTGATCTAGCAATGTTTCTAGGAATTTACAGTTATAATATTGCGTGACTCCCCAATAATAGTACACGTACATAAAACCATGAAATACTAGTGGGTGTACTGTATGTACGTCTACGACTGGAATTTACTGTCCTAAATAAACATCCGCAGTATACAGGATAATTTGGAAAGACCATTCAGCGCCTAATTGTCGTTCGCTCGACTTGATTTAAAAGGGGGTGGAAGACGCTTTTTCAAGTATCGTCGAGAGACTTGATCGAAAACTTTTCGCAAATTAAATTCAAAATGCTTCCAAGGATAAGAGAAGTGAGAGAGATCCGGGAAGGTTTTGAATGTTGTGGAAAATTGGGACGAAGTTGAGTTGAGAAGGAAGGGATGGGGGAAGGGGACTAGTAATGTAATTACCCGACAACTTTGCAACAGAAAACTCGACAGTCCTGCATTCTCCTCTAGGGGTCCATTCTGGAATTATTTAATTTCGCGTAGTCCGTGAAACGCATTCCTCGTTGTAGGATGAGTTATATGTTGACCCTTCAACAATGAATCGGGGGTTTTACTGTCACGAGCTAAGCTAAAAAGTTTAATTTATCGAGTAGAATTGTATTCAGTTAAATATACAGTCGCACACTTACTAAATACAAGAGGGTCCATAAAAACATGTAAATACTGATAAAGTGATTTTACCATTCATAGAACTTCGAATCAACCTCCCACAGTGTGAACATGCTGCCTTCCATAGTATGATCAACAGATCTCCCAAGAACAAACCCAAGAAATCCAAGAATGAAAAAAGTTAAGATACGAAAAATCCTTTGAAGAACGAGTATGTCGGCAAGTAATGGGTATGGAGGCGATCCAATGTCAAAAGAGTAGAGATGGAGCGACAAATTTGGTTGGGGGGAAAAGGTGGATTTTTTCTTGTGAGGATATATTTAAAATATCTAACGGAAATGGTGAAATGTTGTCATCTATAGATTTCAAAGTTGGTTTTAAAATAAAAATTACCTTTATTGTGTTCTAAAGTTAACGTTTGGATAAAAGTGGGCTATAAGCTGAAGTGTTCGTGAGGAGTTGAATATTGCGGTCAAACTGGTACAAAATTTAGGGATAGTTCTGACTACATGAAAATTGCCATTGTTTTTGGACATTTAGGAATAATCGGCATTCACGCTGAAGTTGTACACTTATGTGGATTCTACGTTCAATTGTATTGGCACGGCTGAGTCCACTTCCGTTCTGAAAGTTATGACGGCGCTCAATAATCAAAATCTCATCCCTTCATCCTCAACGTACTGGACTGACAGTGATTAATTGAGGCTGTTTAGGGGTTTAGATTTATTATAGACAACATAACGAGAATCTATCATATCCCCCTCCTCTGCGGGTCTGTCCCTTCCTCACCAGATCCCTCTCCACAGCTATTAGCCTGGTTCTTGTTTCATCGCTTCCCCCTTCGTCCATCGAGATCACAGCCTCCAGAGTGATCAATGATGTAAATTTCTGGTGTAATGAATGAAAAGTCCCTTCAGCCATAAAACATCGGGGGATTCCAAACGAAGTCATTTGTGGAACCGAAAATCTTTCGTGATATGGTTGGAAATTTGCCCAAACAACTCACTACCGTCTAAACTCATAACAAGGAGGGACGTCTGGCTTTGATAATAATATTATTTCAACTAGAAAGGTACCCACCTAATTTGAATTATTCTGAACCAACTCGGCTGAATAATTATCATTTCGTTTGTTATTTACATCTCAAATTATTTATCATTGTGCATAAAGCCATCTTCTTGCAATTCACATACTGTTGCCTAAAACAAATGGATTTGCCTGACCATTCATTCGTTGATGGTGGTACAGCACATCCAATAAAAATATAAAATGTTGATAAAATCTATCAACAGAGTTTTCGAGAATATATCTACTCGCTCTTCAGCCTAAGACGAAACTACGTAACCAAGTTCTCTACAGTACTGCTTGAAATTGAAAACAACGTACCTAGAGGGCTGTGGTTGGTCTCACTTGACTAAGAATTTAATTTTCTACAACTCTTATTTTTATTTAAACCTATAATTTTAGGTTTTTTCTCACAAAACAGTGTACGGTATACTCATGATAAGCGTGACATTCCTTATAAGTGTAACCTCAAATCCCGTACCTACGAGTGATTCGGAACCACCTTGTTTATCTTTGGCAACCTGTCCAGTCACCTGTCGGATAAAGATATTTACGGAAGATGAAGATATGTAGTTTCGGCTGTTTACGTCTGTTGCTCAGAAAACGTGAATGCAGACAACAACAAGCAGTTTTAACAGACACCCCCCCACAAAACCGTATTTTGACATCAAGAAGTTGATTCTGCCAAGCACCTGTAACTGAAAACGAGCTTTGAGGATCGAGAACATCGTCCTCTTCATTTCCTTCGGTTGGCAGGACTTCGTCTCAATTTCCACTTTATTCACTCCGGAGTCCGGACTCGGCGAAGGGTTGATCGAAAACTCTGACCCGAGAGACGTAAATGAGTCGACGATATTGTGTTTGAGGAGACCAGGAGGATGGACAGGCCGAGGAGATGGACGTGATTTGTTGATGTCGGAGCCTCAGGCAGAGTCTGTGAGGGGAGACGAGATTGAAGGGAAAACCAATGATTCCCTGGTTTCAAGGTTGCCTTCTGTCTCATTCCCTGGTTCCTTTTCATCGATATTTCCTGGTTTTCCCTGTCTGAGTCTGTAAGATACTGTCTGACAAAGACGTAGACCGGACACTTCCTCTTTTTTGGTATGATGTATTCTCTCAAAATATTGTATCCCCAGAACAAAAACAAACTCGAAATCGAACATTTGAAATTGGGATGTTATGTTGAACGCCGTGAAAAAATAAACACATTTTTCCCGCTTCACGTAAAAAACTTGATTCAGATTTTTGAGATCGAGTCAATTCAAAAACAAACATTCCACTTGTTTGATGTTGACCTAAACGTTGAAATCGATTTAACTTTCTTACTCATCATTTTTCCCGTTCCTTTTTATTGAAATGGGTTTCCACAACTTCATTGCGAGTAAAACCAATATTACTTACTGTATGAACCTATAAATAAATTGTGTGACATATATCTTCGTGACGGACGGACGAACTTTCAGGTTGACCCACATCACATACATACAGTTGAACCCCATGTCAAAAAACAAAGAAGAATAATGCTTCCAGATACATCAATAAGTTAACAGCTTACGATATTGCTCAAGTTCGAGCACGACGGGTAGAGGACTTTTGACAGTGCTCTTCATTATAAGACCTCAAAGACGAAAACCTCAAGTTGGCTGTATGTAGTCCCCCTGAAGGAGCACACGCAGTTGCGATATAAACGGAAGCCTATCGAAATCCCTGCTACTTGCAATGATTGTGGCTGGGTAGAGAGTTTCCCTGGAATATGCTTTGAGCTATGAAACGGGAGGGCTCATTACGTGTCGCCACAACGAGCTTCGGGGCTTACAATGTAAGCCCATGTGATCTACATAGGGGAGCTGTGTAAAGGATCCGATAGTAGTCATCCAGTTACATTAATTTAAAAGCGTTAGTAACGTCCAAGTAGGTACATCCTCAAGTGGGTACATTCTCCATCCGATCGGCGGATGAGATTTCCAGTAATCTCTAATCCAGATACAAAGATAGTGTCTCGATTCCCATACACCATCACCTTAAAGAAAAAATCGGGTGAAACACACCCGACTATGTATAGAATACGATTTGGAAGAAATGGTCGGCTGCATGGTTATTTACTTGTTGGAAATTAGTCGGGATTCAGACAGAAAACTAACTTTAAATCATTCTTCATTACCGACGTTTTGGGCCGACAACTAGAGTTTCCTAGCTGGATCCCAACTAATTTCCAGCAAGTATGTAGAATACCGTCAATCAGGCCTTAACTAGCTCAACCCGCTAACAATACATTATTTTTAAAGTGTATTTCGATAAAACCACATTTTTCATCTTACAGCTAAAATCATAACCCTTTGCAGCTTTAGAAAGCATTTTCGGAATCTTCGTTAAATTTGCCTAAATTAACAAAAATCAATAGGTACCATCGAGAATTCGGTGATTACGAAACTTCATGTTTGTTCATGCCCGCAGTCGCAGAGGCTGTTAAAATAGGTCGACAGGATTGGTATTTACATCAATTAAAACGACTTAGACATGTCGCCATTTGATTGAGCAAACAAAAGTACGTGAAACACGTAATATGTTAATAGGTCACAATATTTGATTTTGCTGCATTGTATTAATGGTTCGTGTATAGTCAGTGTTAAAACCTTATCAGGCTTGAAAACCATCAGCAGCAATGCACAAAAATTATAATAGCTGACAAAGTGATTAGCAACATTCATCTGCCACCGTCCTTTATATTGTCAAAAAAATGAACAAAATAATTCATCTCGAACGTTATACTGTCATGCGGGGAAATCAGCCTCGTCAATATTCCCGTGCTGCTTCAACAATTAGAGCTAATGCAACTGGATTAAAACCACCCCTTCCATATAATGAATATTAATCAAGGTGATATTTCTCGTGAATGAAGGTGGTTAATGGATTATTCATACGAGTATTGTAATTAGAGGAGGGTGAGTTAGTATACCAGTTACTTAAGGTAGGTTTAATCATTCGATGTTTAATTAAAAAGGTACCTATCGTGCGATTCCTAATAAGATAAAATAATTTGGATGTTATTCAACAGTTACAAAACTGCGGCGGGAAATCCTGATGGAGCAATGTAGAGTATTAATGTTTTTGTCAACTTTCACGTTAAGGGTAATTGATAACAAGTTATTTTTTGAACGTGCACGTTGTGGAAGAGCAAAATGAAATTCACATGAGTGGGGCAGGGAGAAAGAGGACTCCTATTACGTTGGGAAAATGGTTTTATTTTATAAAGTTGAATGAAAATGCTATATACAACGGTTTATTACTATCTATATTTAAATGAAAGATGACACTTCTACCTTGTCACCTTCCTTCTATTGTCAAAACATCTTATTTATGAGCTAAACTTTCAACTCAGCTTATCTAAGAGCTCAACATGTGACTTTGCTGGCCTGATGGGAGTTGAATTCTTGACTTA
The DNA here is from genome assembly GCA_030264115.1 of Lygus lineolaris. NCBI lineage: Eukaryota > Metazoa > Arthropoda > Insecta > Hemiptera > Miridae > Lygus > Lygus lineolaris. The sequence continues at coordinate 19,231,524 of JAEMON010000006.1, read as the reverse complement.
CCTGATCAGGAAGCTCAATTTATCAGAATTTCTGAGGGAGGTGGGACGATTCCTACCATCAGTGGCTGTAATACGTGGATGGATCTCCTAATACTTCCGTCAGTCGAAATCAATCTGCGATTCACAACTGTGTTTCCTTTTTCTCCTCTCGTCCTCGTTCCTTGGGAGTGAACGGTTGGTCGTACAGTGCTTGTAGTTCAAAAACTATACCTTTAAAATCGAAAACATCATTCCCAATGGGTTTTCAAGCTAGTGTGGAAAATGTGAACTCCTCATTTTTCAGCCCTATAGAAATGACCGACAGATACGCCAAGCTTCGTTGACAAACGAGACCCTACAAACAAAATAATAATTTTATGTAGGTTCCGGTCCATGGTAACTAAGCAAAGTACAGCCTTCCTGACATTTTTTGTTTATTTGTCTAACGGTCGATCTGCCTGTCTGTGTGTCCTGGCACTGTGGTCACACGTTTTTATCCTCCCCAATTAATGACCAATAATATTAACACATTTTAATTATCTACACTATCATGTTATGGATACGAGGAAGCTATGTGCCACACCCACTTATTTTTTTATTGGATTTTTCGATTCTACGTGACTTAGGTATTTACCTTGAAACGTGAAACAGCAAATTTCTAGGGAGTATTAAACAAAGTTTTTTCTTTCTCGATTCCTAAGCTTTATTAATGAAATAACGTGTTTTGATAGTAGTCGCATTGTTGCAAAGCATCCGCATTGTAGATATCTGACGACAAGTTTTTTGTCGGTCGAGGAAAACTGAAATAAAATTCTACACAAATTGGAGAGAGATGCCTCGTGCTTTTCTCCTCCTACACTGGGAAGAATGAGTTTTTTTCTAGCGGTGGGGGGCGGCTGATGTCGCAGAATAATTAAGCTCTCCCCTCGGCTGAAGTACTGTCATTTGATCTCCCCCACCCTTGAAGGGGTCCTTCAGTCACATCGTCCCGAATTTCCCGCAGTACGGTGATTATTTTTCTCTCTCCGCACAACGACGAAAAAATGAAAGAACTCCATTCTTATTACCACACTAGAACGAGTGGTCGAGTTCGTTCTGTCGTACGATTTTGATTGAAGGGCTCCCGAGAAGGTAGGTAGAATATGGGTCGACAGAACAAAAAAGAATCGTGACAAATGAGGGTATTACGATAAGAGCGAATCCGATCTTATCCGGAGTCCTAAAAGAGCGAGCTAGTATTCATAGTAACAATGAAAGAACCACTCTCTTAAGAGCGACTTTGTCCATTGCTCTCACAGACGCAAAAAATAACCCGTAAGGTAGCAATAATAATACGCATAATAAATATACTATAGTAAATATTGACCTGTATTGAACGGTAACACGACTCCTTTCGCCGTTACTTATCACTCAACTCTACTCTTGTTCTTGTTGAAGTTTCAAACTTTTAAAGGCGCGCTACGAAGTACAGTAACAAATGAGGGCCGTCGTTGTTCAGTGTCGAACAACTTTTTTTACAGACATTCTCGTGATTAACACAGTTTACAAAAGTAAAGTAAAGAATTAATGCCGAGAAAATAACCATTGCTGAATACTGAAATAATAACCGTATTTCTCGAGGATGCCCAATTTTCTCGATATATTGCCAATTTATGTGAACCTACGTTGCCAAAGATCTCGAAAAGTCATTGTTTCTTGTGAATCACTTCTACCCTACCCATACCATACCCATTCTACCCCGTGAAATGGGGTGGGGGCAGTAAACATTAATTTCCCCCTTTTCAAATTTCGAAAGGAATTTACTGCTAGAGTGGCAGTGGGTGCAACAGGATTATGGCTAACCTTGTTGAACCAGGGCTGTTGGTGACCAGTTTTCACCTAAGGTACATCCACGCGAGGAGGGGCCGGTCCCAAGTCCGACGGAGTGGACAGTTTTTTTTCGCCTCCTCCAGGGACAGTTCAGCCCTGACCCATACCATTAATCCCTTGAAATGGAGGAGCAGCATTATTACAAGCAGTACAGATCATGACTGGAGGGTGGATGTACCTACTCCCAATGATTTACCTTTTGCCATGGTGAACGGGTGAAAACTGCCCACTCCCAAGCAACAAGAAATTTATATGCTTGTTGTGAAGGGTAGGGTTGCTCCCCCTTTGATCTAATGAAAATTACCAGTTTTTATGATACTACGAATTTTGATAAGATCTTTTATAATGGCGAGCAAATAATTCACAAAATAACCATCCAGACGTACAGGATCAATGGTGGAAGCATTTATCATGATGGCTCTCGACTCCTGTTCTCTCATCTTAGTGGGTACTTTTCTGAGTGAGAGAAATCGTTTTCCAAGGACTCAACGCTTTGTCCCGAGCGCAATATCCATAGCAGGCAGAGTTGAATTAAAGTCACGGAAGAGCTACCTCTCCTTTTTACGTTGAAATTCCGCTGTGGTATTTCATGAAAAGAGGACGCTTCTCGAGCTTAGGCAAACTGCTATCCATCTCAGTGACAGGCGGCTGCTCGTCCCTGTCAAGTTCCACCACCGGTTCCTTGCCTAGAATCGCAATTAACAAGTTTCCCTCAACTTGGATACGCGAGGGATATTCGTCTTAACTTGTTTGCCGGGAGAAAAATTGTCGCGAGATCGATGAATTCTCCCTGTTTATACAGAAATCATGGAGCTCCAAGGGTTGGGATTGATAGAAGCAGAGGTAAAGAAGAGAATGAGTTTGAATCATTAGAATGAATACATAAGTATGAATACTTTGGTGCAGTCCCAGACTATCAGTCAAGTTGGAACGAGAACGGAACACACCTCTAAACCTAGAAAAATCTATGTTCGGAGAAATGCGCAGGCGAACCATGAATCAAATGGGGAAACTTGCAAGAGTGGGAATTTTTCATTTTTAACCTTAAAATCTGATTCAGTGCCCTTGAAAACCCCCTGGTGCCGATTTTCAGCTTGAAATTACGACTGTCTTGACCAGAAAAAGGGTTGAAAGGGAGCGCGTGACGTCATTTAGGTGTAGGAAAAGATGGGACCCGCCCAGGCAGGCTTTCAGTTAGATTAAAGTTACAAAACCCATTTTGGTTAAGTTTCAATCATCGCATACCCCTCATGTAGCACCTGTTTGGAAAGCCCTCATTAAGATCTTTCAAATTACAAAATAAAAAATAACTATGCAAGTTCTCCATTATAAAATTCATGGAAGATCTCTAAGATGTAATTTCCAAGGTAAATTATTTATGTTGTATTACTCATTGTACTTATGTAAAATGACGATAAATTCATTCATTCGTACATCAAAACTGTTTTACCATGAGACTGAAGGGATTTACTGTTAAATCATACAGTTCATGGTATACTTACTGTTGATCATACTGTTAAATCTTTTATGTTAATTTTAACAACGGTATTGAATAAGATGTTATGAAAGAACAGCCTTTTTCCATATCTTGAAGCTAAGAATAAAGGGAGAAAAGGTCACCTGGTTTTTCATTAAACTACTAAAAACAAAAATATTATGTTAGCAGGATTTAAAAAAACAGAATAATCAGCTCCAATTTGTTCGAGAAGTTCACGAAATATTCTAAAAGTAATGTAATAACATTGTAGAAATAGTGAGGATAATATAAAATTTCATTTCATTGGAGTACAGATCGTAAGAAGTTAGTTCCAAAGAAGACTCCAGTGCCCTTTCTTTTGGCCATACGAACCATTATGATGACTATTAGACCTATGCAACAATGGTTGCACTTCAACACAGCAGTCAAGGTATGCTCACCACTCACCTGCATTAGGTACAACTCTTGTCGTTGTGTCTCTTTTCTTGCTCTCTAACCCCTCTCCCACATTGTCTTTTCTTTTACAGAAATGTTTGTCCCCTGCATCCTCCCACTACATGATATCTGCCTGAGGAAGAGTTTGCGCTATTGAAAAACTCGAAATACATCGCAGAAAAAGATTTTAGCATGGAACATTCTTTAGCCATGATGAGCTAGGTAACTACCAGAAAACGTTACAAAAAAGTCAGCCCTTCGAGCCTCGCCAGGGGACAAGCCCCCTGGACCCCGGATGCTTTTGCTTAGAGCCTATTGCTACATTTCAAGAAACGTGGAACATGCTTTAGCAGCTGCTGTTTTCAGTTTACTCTTTTTGTTTTGTGCCTACCTACCATCGTGCGATCGTTTGATTAACGCTAATGCACGTTTTGTTATCGTTTGATCAACGCCATTGCCATTTGGTGACATACCTACAACGAGCGATTTGTAAACAAAAATGTCAGAGTGAAATATTTTTATTTTATTTTTGTTCCATATAGCCATTAGAAGTTATGGTCAATATTGGTTTGTGATAGCTGAAATAAGAGATGTAATTTTTTTAGTCAATTTTGTCAATGTGTCGAGTGAAGATCGAATCGAATCATGATCCGCTTCGAGTAGTTGATATACCTAGCAGGATTTGTTTTGAGTTGTAGATCAAACTTTTCTTCCATGAAGTGAACAAACTTTTGGAAAGATACAATGGTACCTACAGTGATTTTGTTGAGCTGTCAGGAATCGTTTCAGAGTGGTCTGGAACGGATTCCCGTGAAGAAAATGTCATCTATCATTTTCAAATCTTCATTTTCTTCGAAAATTCGGTTAATGAAAATCAGTAAGGTGGTGACAGTTAGGTGGTGACAGATGGGTCGCATTTTTGTGACCGTATTTTTGTGAAGAGTTTTATTCGATTTTTTATACATGTTTTCATTAGCCTAATCATTATCCCATAGACCTATACAGGCTAAGGAGCACAAGCTGGTACCTACCTGACTAAGCATAAATATAAAATTTCCTTTCTTTATTCATTTTTACTGTTCTATAACATAAATATATGTATATATTATATTACAGCTTAGAGTTAATTTTTATTGTAGTATATTGGACTAGTTTTGGTGTAACCCCATAGAGTGACAGAACCGAAGAAGACAAACATTAATTGTGATTACCGAAAAAATCTCACCCAGAAGGCTGTCTGCAATATGTTGGAACGAGCTGGGAAACACCTGAAAGAAGCAATGCGGAACCATTTAATTGATTAGCCAAGGAACAGTAGAAAATACCTAGTTAATAAATATATTCATTATCTCAGATTGTTACATGTCGAAGGAACTCCATTATAGGTATGCAAAATAGATTTACTTCTAGTTGCACGTAACGTAGTGGTCTTATTCGATCATATAAACATTTTAATCTGTTTTAAATCGTAGGGAAAACCATACATTTATATTGAATGTTTTCGAGCTACGGTGCGGTGTTTTGAAAATGTCAACCCCTATTTTTCACCCCTTGAACAGACAGTTCAGAGATGCCTAGCACCTTCTCATATTCTAAACTCTACTACGAAATCCTAACAATAATATGATGGGACCTGAATACCAAATTTCACGAATTTCTTGAAATTTCATTATGAACGGGGCCAAAGTGGCGTGTGATTTTTATTGTTTTATTTGACTATTTTGAAAAGTAAATTTTCAAATTTTGAAGAGGGAGTTAAAATTTGTTTCTAATTTCATCATTTAAAATGATAAGCCGAAAAAGAGAACTATCGGTCATAGTAGAAAGTAGAGGGAAGTTTATTAGTGTGTAGCGGATGAAAGAAATATCCGTCGGAAATGAAGTAAGGGTAAATATATGAGGACGATAGATGTCATACAACTCGTTGTTCCCGGTAAAGACAGATCCAGGAGAACTGGGAAAACGATCCGAACCCAAATATAAAAATGTGGGTTGGCGCCTTGCCTGAGGAGTGGAGTAGACATGAGGCTTGTACGCTAAAACAAACTCGGAAATCAATCAGATATGCCCTTCTGTTGGAGTCGGGTTGCCATAGGGTAAGACTGAAGAAGCTGTTCTCAATATAGCCTTTTTCCTCTCACGCAAACTTATTTCAATACGACAGGACTTTGAGGCCTGGGAGCCCTCCTGTTTACATAAATCTTTTTAGCCAACTCGATCCTTACGGCTCAGAGGGAAGAGAATAATATTCTGTGACTTACTGTTTGCTCGCGTCGTTTAAGGGAGTGAGGAAACACAGTATACGTTTTTCCATTTGCGTGACTAATTTTTCATTCTACCCGAAGGCCTCAAGGTCATTCTAACTTAAAATGAACACCATCGACCTTATCAGACTTGTAATACATACTTGTACCCATCAAAGACTATTAGATTGACAATAATTTGCGTGACAGCAAATACATCGGCGCGCGCATTGCAGTATTTTCAGCTTTTATGTAGCAAAGATATGTAACCTTTCCATCAAAGTCATTTTTCATTTAATCGAAACCATACCACAATACTGCACCTTAAGGTATGATTACCAATAATTGGATATAAATATTCTGGTTATCTACACTCACAATAAAATTTGACGTTTTTTGCATTGAAATTAAATCATAATATAATATTATTAACTTTTCTGATATTATCAGAATAGTCAATTTCGGTCAAGTTTCGGCCTTCACCAGAATAGGTGTGGAAATGAAGCATGGATCTAAATTAGGCCCAACAATTATCATAATTTGGTATTTGCTTGATGCAAAACATCTCCTGACTTGAACACCCTGCTTGACTTGAATTTTTAGCTTGGAATTACGGCTGGTTTGCCCAGAAAATGGGTTGAAAGGGGGACGTCATTTAGGTTCCACAAAAGGGGGACCCGCCCAGGCAGGCAGGAAGTCGGTGACGTCAGTTAGGTTCAAATTACAAGACCCATTTTCGGTAACTTTCAATCGTCGGATACCCCTCATATAGTACCTTCTTGAAAAGGCCTCATTAAGATCTTCCATATTACAGAATCAAAAATAACCATGCAAGTTCCCCAATGGGGAATTCGACCCATAGCTGTATTTGGCATTAGCTGCGGCCAAGAGGATGAGCTACTCAGTTGTAAACAGGACAAAAGCCTGATCGTGTGCGGTGGTGAACCGTGTAGTTCCAAACTTGCAAACGTTAGCCAATAAGCAACTTATTAGAGGAAGTTTCAGCTAAGACCCTCTTAGCGCTTCACGCTCCATAACCCCAGTCTTCCTGCGACTAAGTGAAATCCATACTTACTCGAACTAACTCAGCACCTAGATGGCCTAATTGGTGACTCGGTGAACGTAGATGCAGTGACCAGGCACCACCAACCATCACCAACACCTTTTGATATTTGCCAAAATGTTGAATGTAAATGTTAATCGGTGCTGAATCGTCAAAATCCAATCAAACAAATTAAACCTTGATACATACAAAATAATCAGGAATGATTGAGGTCAGAATGAACCACCCTATTCAGAATGTAATGTAATATTATCAGATCAAAGGAAGAGAGAGCTTGATGAAAAACGAACAACTGCTAATTGATTAAGTACTTCCTAAATTGGCAATAATAAAATAACCTAACTTTGTCCCTGGAACAAATATTTTACCTCTGAATTCCTGTATACCCTCTTGACATAATACCTTCTGCAACCCCCCCCCCCCCCCCCCCCCCCCCCCCCCCCCCATGCCTAGTCCTCTTTGTGCTCTTGTCCATTGTACTAATACAAATTATTTCACCTAACTATTAAAAACAAGTTACAATTATTACTGGTGATTGAAACGGGTTTTTATAACCTACACGACGCTGAGTGATCTCAAACTTAATTTAGTGTAATCATTCTCGTGCATGATAAAATTCTATGTTACTTATCCCTACGTAAGTTATTTCTATCAAGTCTAGATCCCTATCGTATGAACTAATGGGGCTTCCTTCTCAACGTCTGTTTCCATTCATGAACATATTAATTATGTTTACGAATAAACATAATAACTATGTTATGAACACAATAACGAGGAATAAACATAATGATTATGTTTATGTTCATAATTATTATTAATCTCAGTATTATTCATGGTTTTATATTATTATTCATCATAATTCCAAGAATGGGGTGTGCGCATGGTTTTTTTTTTTTTTTTTCTTTCCCGAAATGGTGCACCATGAAGGCTATCCTATTAGCATACAAGGGTCTTGAAGTTATTGATGATGACGAGACCAACCCCCCTCCCGCCTAGGGGGACCCTCAGTGCCCAAATAATTCTGACGTCACGCGCCTCTTTCCAGCTCTTTTCTGGCTCAACCAGACGGAATTTTCAGTAAAAAAAAAGAGGCTCACGGGGGTTTTTGAGAATGCTGGACCCGAATTTGAGGTCAAAAATGAGAATTTACGACCTATGCGTACACCCTATTATTGATAATATAGGTATCTAATAATATAAATATTAATAAAAACTTAGATACCTAGTAGAAAGTATAGACTAGACCATCGTAGGCAATTATCATGAATACTGCTTCAATTCCACCAACATCGAAATATGATAACTATATCAGTCCTTATAAGAACAAAAGCACGCTTATGCGAGTTCAGGGAGGATTTATGCTGCTGAAAACTTAGCTCAAAGTCAATTCAGCCCCGATATCCTTCTGAGACAGAATGTGTATCTAACACAAGCACCAGTCTCCATCCAACCTGTAACTATATATATGTACCTCCTGTGTTATGGGACAAAAAGGAAAGCTAATTGCATCCTCTAATTCAATAAGCAGTTTAATCAAGATAATGGACTGTATAAGGGAGACGAGCCCTAAATAGAAGTCCCCTTTCAACTATACGTAACCTTTTCATTTAAGGCTTTTCCAACATTTCAAGGAACGCCCTTGATGTTTGACTCACCTATGCGTGATTATGGCATATAATTATGTTACCTAGAGAGATTGCCACTACTTTGACCAAAAGTTCTTTCAAGCACTATATAAGTACTTTATAATACCAAGTTCGTGCATTTAGATAAGCATAGCCTGCATTAGCCTGATTTTTTATTGTATTGTACCAATTTTATATCTAAAACAACAACAAAAAGTTACAATGCAATACGAAATTAGGCTAGTTTATTATCAACACGAATTATTTATTTACGCTGCCCACAACTTTGGAACGCACTGTTCATCCAAGGGATACCCGGGTTTGAATAAATAAAAATATTCAGCCCTTTCGAATCCCCCAGCGAGCGGCCTCACGTTTTGCAATCTTTTGACAATCGTCGCTGTGCGATATAAGCGAGGGAGAGGGGAGAGATAGGAAGAAACGAAAGCAATATGAAGCGCTATGTTCGGGATGAAAAAGAGGACGAGCGCGCTGGGCCCCTAGAACAAAGAACCTCAGTTTACACACCAACAGAAACAGAACTGCCGGGAAGCGATCGTGTTTGTTTTCCTCTTCATGAGGCCGCGTATACGTAGTATTAAATCATAAGTAGGGTCGCTCCCTTTTCACTGCCCTGAACACCCGCTCTGCAGGCCAGCCTCAATCTCTGCCTGCATCACTTGCCCATATGCAAGGAAAACTAGGTCCGGACGCCGAGAGTGGTGGCCTGATTTCAGAGCACAAATTCCGATTCTTGTTCACAAATCCTTGCAACACTCGTAACTGAAGTTTCCACCGCATTTTTACTTTCCTTAGGTGCCGCGAGTAATTAGATAGACTGGAAAGTTCAGACTCTCGACCTATAACTCCAGGAACCGATTCTACAATAGTAATTTCCATCGATAGTTCCTCTGTCGAGTTTTCAATCGCTTTGAGATTGTTTCGTGTTATCGTGTTTTGCTACGAACACGAGCATCTCACCTAACTTGCAACGTAAAATTAGTAATATAGGACGGTACATGGAAAGAGCCGCATACCTAACTTTCTGTAGCTAATTTTTGGTTTATTATTTTCAATAATGAACCTTTGGAATCGAGCACGAAAAAAAAATTTAACCCCCCCCCCCGCCCCCTCAAAATTCGATTTTTGGATTTACGTATCTTGAAACGTAAAAACCTCAAATTTTGAGGGGGTTAAACTTTTTTTTCGTGCTCGATTCCAAAGGTTCATTATTGAAAATAACAAGCTTCTGCCAAAACGAGCACCTGCGCAGAAATTGTCAGATCTGCTGAGACGCTA
>JAEMON010000006.1:19194497-19206320 GCA_030264115.1 Lygus lineolaris | reverse complement strand
TAGCTTCATTTTCTTCGAAAATTCGCTAAAAGGTGTTATATGGGGAGTACCCGATGATTAGACACCCATCCCGCGCCCGCACGGGGGGGGGCACTCCGCTTCTTGCGGAAGATGTCACGCGTAATCTTCTCACCCGTTAAGCCAAATTATGAACATTTTGAGCTGAAAATAGGAACAAAGGGGTTTTCAGGGTGCTCAATCCGAATTTGAAGTCAAAAATGCAAAATCACGACACAGCGGAATCCCCCATTCCAATTAAATTGTTGCTATTTAGTGCATACTTCCCCTTATCAAAAAAACACCTTGGCCTTTGAAGTGAAAAGAATTCAAATACACCATTAATTTATAAGGTGAGGTCATTGAATGAAAAAAAAAAAAAAGTCTGGCAAATGAGTGCGGCAATGGCAATCCTCGATCCGACAGGACTCAAAACTGTTTAAGTTAAATATGCTAGGGTTTGCGGACAGACGTCAGACACGGAACCAATTCGTTCAGAAAGGTCTTAAAAGTAGAATGCGAGTGGACATTTATATTTTTGAGAAAAAATTCACCTCAGGAAAGTGAAAACAAAGCTTTCACTCGATAAAGCAAAAGTGACAAAAATACTATAACTAGAGCTCGGATTTTGCGTATAATTTTATAATTGCCCCAAGTGGGCATAAGTGGACAATAATTGCATAGTTTCTTCGGACAAGGCTTCCTTCAGGAGCCATTCTGGATCACCCCCCATATTCTTTGTGATTGCAATGCAAGCACTGAACATTAAGTTGTACATTATTTTTAGATAGGCCAATGCAACCCAATCAAGCTCAGGGTACCACTAGGTAGTTTAGCGAGGGAGGGGGGGAGGGGTGTGCCCAGGGCACTAGGTATATCAGCATAACAAATACGCTCTATATCGAAAAAATGAACAATATATTCTCACATTCAATACCCTTTCTTGTCGTTCACTGACAACTCAAATGTTTCTTCGTACCCTCCGATTTCGGGGCGCAGACTCTCAGCTATCTCGACCCTCTCTTGAAAAAGTTGGAGACTGTGGGACCAGCCACCAGACCGTTAGTCCTGAATGACCTACCAAACTCGCTCTGGTGTTGATTAGGAGGTGACTTCACCCCTTAGAGCAGCTCTGGACTCGGTAGACTGAGTTGAGCCCGCACTTTTTGCTTCTCGATTGGACGCCTTCGTTCAACTTTTTCTTTCCGGTCCTTTAGTCGCCCCAAGATTAAAATCGAGCTACGGGGTACCTCGTAGGGCTGCTTCTCTGCATCCCCCACCCATAGCCAGCACACATCTTTACAGGTGTTTTTGTGGATGTTTTTGTGGTATCCAAAGACTCTGGACATTCTATCCCATGAGATTTTTCCATCTCCGAAAGAACATCATCCACCATCCCCCATCCTTCATTTACATTTTCCCCCTCCGTTTTTCCATCTGAATTATTACCCATAAATAATTCACATAGTTAGCGAATTTTCGAAGAAAATGAAGCTATTGCAATGGCTTCAAAATTTTAGTAATGGAAATTTTTGAAAATTTTCTTCGTGGAAATCCGTTTCAGACCATTCTAAAACGATTCCTGGAATTTAACATAAAAGAAAGGATGAGTTCGTTGGCCAGAATTTTTGGAGTACACCAAGGGGTCAAATTTTGACAATTTAGAGTCAAAAATCGCTAAAACCCGTGTTATTTGAGGTTTTTGGTCTGAATTACCGTCCCTAACATAGGAGCATATGGTATATTCGGAATCAGCGTGAAATTTCCTATGAGAATCACCCACCGTAAAATTATTCTTTGAAAATTCGCTCATCAACTCATGCAGCACGAATGGAACTTTTTCTTTTCAGTTTTGTGATCAATATTGTGTTTGGATCCGGACACGGTTTTTGGAGGTTTTTCTCCTAGCGCCAATTTTGGGGGGGGGGGGGGGGGGGGGGGGGGGGGGGGCTAGTGAAATGTACGTCTACACCAGACCCTTGCGAATGCGCTCTGAAACAATATTGGTGGTTACAAAATAGTTAACTAGTACATTAGTATGTAGTTCATTAGTGTTATCCTCCTATAATACAACGCCCTCCTCTGCCCAATAATACGGAACCATGGTGGTTAAGCAATGCTGTACTTCATACCAAGTTACCAACATGAACGTGTACACGATGAGTTCTTGAGGGGCATTGTTTCCAAGAGGGAAATGAGGGAGATTTGAATAGTTAGTGATTTTTAAGGGTTGGCATCGATGGCGGCCGCAAAGGGGTTTCCAGTGTAAGGGGGACTTGGGCGGGTCCAGAAAAACATTAAAATTGGGAGAATATCAGTAACTACCTTGCCTAATAGAGGAAAAAGGTCTCTGAACATTTTTAGCGTCTGAACTGCTGCATTTACCAGATAAATCAAATCTCAGTAAATTTACAATGAAACTTGATCCCAAGTTTCAGCGTCTGAACTGCTGCATTTACCAGATAAATCAAATCTCAGTAAATTTACAATGAAACTTGATCCCAAAAACCGCTGATTCGGCCTTGGAAGGTTAATTTTCCTCCCGTTTTAACTAATTCAAGGGGAATCGCATTTAGCAAGACTTGAAATTGGAAAACCTCAGAATGAGGATGGGGGACGGAAAGGGGGTTTAAAGAAGGGAGAAAAGAAGTTTATCACTTTTACGACGTCATTAAAATGTTTTTCGCAATGCGGAGAAGTAATTATTCAGCCCTCAAACCAACCTGAATTTTTAGATGAAATCCGTTTTTATGTGTGGCTTCTGAATATCCTGTCCCTTCCTTACTCACCTACTAATCAGTACCCAGACCAAAGTCCTCTGTTACCTTGGGCGGTGCTCCGTCTCATTGGCCACTGTGTGTTCGTATAATTTCTTCAATTTAATATTTAATAGAAGTAAAGCTATATTATTCGGCATCTTCTTCCCAGCAATCCTCTTGGGTTCTTATGCTGGCTCATTCCTGATCTCTATCTCATTCTTTGATATTTCCCGTCAGTTTTCAACCCACAAAAAAACGAGTTTACGAAAAAAAATCCGACAATATCAGACCCATACGGTTAACACTCATTCGCCTTACCGCTCTTCCAAAATTTTTGGGGACCTTTAAAAATCAAATGAGATCACCTACTTGGTTGGCTGGTTGCAACAGGATGCCATTGTAACAGAACTACCACTCTCTATAGTTACTGTATGTCCCTCCAGACCATACCAAGGTTGAATGTAGGTACTTAGTTTTGTTACTATTCAAAAACCTCACATTTTCAATGCAATACCTCCATTCAAACTCCACCTCAATCTAAAGGGGTCGTGTTTTTAAGATACTTCCTAGAGAAATGCAATTTCCCCTAATGACACATTTAGCAAGGAATTATCGTAAAAGGAATAGCATTACGTCTAATTCGTAACATATATTATTATTAATGACCTCGCCAAGCGTTGGGAAATTACTTTTCTTCATCTGAACGAAGTCAATAAATTATCACAAGCCATTAATGGAGCTGAACTGAATTCAATATGAATTAAAAAGGATTAAAACTTTGAATAATGCATTGGTAGGTACTCTCTTAGAATGCTAATAGCGGCGAAAGAATCTTCAACTTCTTTCAAGTTGATAAAAATTTTATTCAAACTTAGTTCTGGAAGAATAACAAGTCGATCTCGGGCTCACCCTAAATTACAAATGCGAACGGGTAGTGAGTAGGTAAAAGCACCAATAAAGTATTCCACAATGTTACTATAGTTACTATAGTAACTGATACACGCCGTTGAGATGTTTCCACATATCCATATTTTTTTCCACTTGACGTCCAAAATATTGCGGACAGGAACTTATGATCAAATTCAGTTTGACTATGGCAAATTTCCAATATATTGATCCGATTCTTATGATGTTCAGGGATAGTGCGGGTCAGCTCCTATGCAGACTCGAAACACAAATGAGCAAACGTCAATCCCAAACACCGATTGCTTACTACCTCATGAGAGAATTTCGCTAAAAATGTAAGAGTAGGCAGGGACTGGAAAAGATCCTCCTTGGAGTTAGTCACATTCATACTCGCAAATGCACCATCGTAGAATTATACAAAAGTTCCATTCAAGCAGCATGAATTGATGAGCTAATTTTCAGAGAATAATTTTAACCGATTTGGTGGGTGATTCTTAAAGGATATTTCACTTGGATTCCGAATATACCATATTATGTTCCTATGTTTAGCTCAATTCCTCGGTCAGATATCGTCTGGAGTGACGCACGACGACGATATGACCATATATAAAGTTTTAAATTTCAGGAATCGTTTAAGAATGGTGTGAAACTGATTTCCATGAAGAACATTTTCAAAAATTTGCATTACTAAAATTTTGAAGCCATTGCAATAGCTTCATTTTTTTCGAAAATTCGCTAAAATGATGTTTCACGATTTAGTGAACCAACCCACTAAACTTTCACCAGTAGTTTGCAACTGATTCACAGTATTTATGCCTCACTATTAATTAGCTATATGCACAAATCATAGGAAATATAATAGAGAACGTGCCACACCCACTTCGCTGACGTTTTTAAATTTTACTAATTTTGATAATGACGCATCTTTTATTCTGTGAGGATTAAGTTGGTCGAAACGAAAAGGATTAAACTTATTGAGAGAACGGCCAGACAGAGCTGGACGCGCACTAAGTAAATTGCTTGTAATCGTTTAACGGAGAGGCAGCTCAACTTGGAGCTTAGCCCGGGGAACAAGGGTGATTGCTGAAAGGAAATGGGGAATAGCTGCGTTCCGAACTGAGGAAGCAGGAAGCTTTCTGTTGTAAAATAGTCACTGCGTCCCATTCGCACTGCCTTGTTGTTGAAATGCCGTTCAAAAGTTTGCTATTTTGATCAGAGCCCTTCTCAGCTCAAGTTAGTTCAGAGGTCTTATGGAAATTACAATATGAACTCAAATCGACTGACATCTACTCAACTTATCTCCGGAGTTGTGAAAACCGGCGGAACAACTTTTTACTCGCTCCTTTTGAAGGCGAAATTTCCGCTTCGAAATGTAACAGTCAATAGGAGGGAGTTTTCCAGCTGATTTTCCGACACAAGCGCTGGCTGTAATTGTGCAGGGGAGTGTGAAGTTTTCTCCAATAAGTTCTCTCCAGATCATCGTAAGAATTCATATTTGGTGCCGAATCTGTTGTAATGTTCCTGAATATAACAATACCAAAATTGACTTCCGAAATCGACTAGTTTATTGATAGTTCGAGTACCTAGATACTTTCTGAAGGCGTTTTAACGAAATTGAACAAGTTTTCCACCCAGCAATTCTGAGGTAAAGCAACTTAGATAATTCCTTGTTGATTGAAGGTGATTCTGGTTGAGAGATATAGTTAAATATATTTTTCTTAAACTTTTTTCCCTGCACAAACAACACCCGAATATTGAGAACCTGAACTGAACGAAAAACCACCTCGTATCACAAGCGACACCGGTCATTGGCAATACAATAATTCGACTACTTACATAATAAAATAATCACAAAGTTTTCAAGCTGAAGAACCGCTCATCAAATCAATTTTTTTAATCTATACCTCAAGTTGTGAGTTCGATAAACAAGCAATGAATTAAAATAATATATTAGAACACCATAAAACAAGGGGTGTTCAAAAAGAACCAAGTGGAAAATGATGGCTCAAAAGGTATTTTGAACCCTGCACCTACATCAAAAGCACCGAAACTTATTGATACTTAGCCACCCTTCTCTTCTGTTCTCTGTTAGATGTTAAATTTTGGTGTACAGCTGATCTGGGAGCTTATTTTTTGACTCAGTCGGGGGGCTCTGAACTCTAATTTTCTCTACTCAATTTATTGGGTATTTGGTAGTGCCCTGACCAGATTAGCAAATCAACCAATTGCCCTGTGCGTGTGCAGAGGGGCAGAGGGATTGATCCGACAGAGCTGAAACTTATAGGGGAGCATCTAGGGCCTAAATCTTGTAAATTTCATCAAAATCTGACCGTAAGTTTTGGAGTTTTGCTTGCGACAAGGAATTGACCACGGGCACTCATATATACACACATCTCGGAGCGAAATCGGTTTTAAAAGCTTCCGAAACTTATAATCTGATTTTGATGAAATTTTCATGGATTGTGATGTGATTGTGATTGTGATTGTGAACATAAGGCTTCCCTACCTTCGTTAGTAGTGAGGAAGCAAAATGTCAACGAGGAATCCAAAAAGCTATGTTTATAGAATTATGATAAATTATGAGTTTTTTTTATTGTATGTAAGTACCTACCTACATTTTTTGGCTAATACCTGTATGGTCGCACTATACTCAAAACAAAAAGTCTTTGTGAACCTCGCAAAACTATTGTCACTGCCAGTCATTATTGTCTCAAAAACTGGAGAGTCAAATTGGACCAATAGAAGAGGAAAAAATGCCTAAGAATGAAGAAATAGGACGTCGCGGGGAGGGTTAGCTTGCGTAGGAGGGGGGCTGTTTTCAGTTTGTCGCGTATGTATCGAAAACCGTAGCTCGTGACTGAAAATTCGTGTCTGAAAATTCCTGCCTGAAAATTGAAGCCGACTAAAATCTCCCACGACAATGGTCCGACGTATAGTACAAAAGTTTCGGAGGTATGAGGCCGTTAAGGGAACGAATATACTTAATAAGACTCCGAGACGTTCCTCGAGCACCGCCTCTCCTACGAACTCCGTTTTTATAGTAGATATCAAACTACCCAGCGAAGTGGCGTAGTTAATACAGATATAGGTAGGTAACGAATAAAGGATAATTTTTTGATCAGTTCGAATAACGAATAAATTATTTCAAAACTGCTTCCCAAGTGGAAATTGCACATCGCTTCCAAGAAAATTAGTAATCAACAAGTTTGTTAGTTCAAAATTCTTGATCGTGTTGATTTTTGTCAATTTAGACAAAATGTCAACATAAATTTGAGATAAAAAAATTTGTGCGTTCAAAACTCTTGATCGTTTTGATGTTTTCAGTTTATACAAAAATCAACATACTCTTGAAGGAAATTTACGCTAGAGCATTCGTATAGCGTACCGTTGATTGAATCGTGATGAAATTAATACCCGCATAATCCCTGAAAATTTAAACAAAATCGGATGAAAACTCTGGAAGATATAAGGTTGTAACAAGGAAATGCGGACAGACAGAACGACAGTCAGACCCGGAACCAAATTTGTCCAGGAATCTCTGAAACGTAAAATGCGAGTAGAATTTTCAATTTTGGAGGACAACAATTTGTTCGATTCTCAAAGTGGAAACAAAGCTTCCGGCACCTACGATATACTCGGAAGCGAAAATAACGGATGAAAAAATAATCTTTTATCGGTTAATGTCATTCGTTAGTTTATACTTGATGAGCTCCATACCTTCCAATTTTCAAAACTCCTAGAGATTTTTCCTGACATTGGCTTTTTTGTCTAATATGACTGGGCTATAATAAACCACTCATCATAAAAGTAACTGCGATGTTACTCACCAATAAAATAACTGTGATTGCAGCAGGGTGATCTATTATGAGATAATGGAGGGATAATGAACCGTTGAGTAATAATTTCTAGGTTGCAGCAATTACTAGGTAGGTAAACACATAAATTTTATTCTTTTTAAATTAGGAAATCAATTTAGGTACCATTTTTTGTAAGTTGATTTATTGTCAGATACCTTGTTATGATAGGCACCTACCTACTAAAAATATTAAATAATACAATATATTTAAATGAAGTAATGTAAGTAATACGTGATGTTACCTTGTGACGAATCGGAGGTACACGAGTACTGCTCTAGTAACCGTGGGTTCTACGGTCGTCGGGACGAGGGGGGGTCAAGTGGCGGTAAATTGGGGTGCGTGCGTTGGTGCGCGTGATTTACCGACGTAAATGATCGAGAAAAAAAAAATGTACGACGGGACGAATAGTTGGGGAAAATAAATCCGTAGAAAACAAACCCGAAATGAAATAACCTAAGTGTTGTGAAAAGTGATGTGAGTGAGACGTGAGCGAAGAAAGGTGCGAGGTTGACAGAGCGATACCGCGGGACACACTGGCAATGCGGCCGCCCCCACTACGCCTCCGCCCCTACGAAACCGCCCCTACGCCGCTACCCCTACGAAACCTCCCCTACGCCTCATCCCTTATTACGGAAACCACCCCTACGAGTTTCCCAGATTTTCTACGTCCCTTTGGGCGGGGGTGGGAGAAGGACGGGGGCCCAACCAATTGCCCGGTGATAGTTTCTTTCGAGTTTTCATTTTTCTTCCGAACAGATGGCACAATAGTCCAAAAGTAGCTTAAATTCTAAATTTTAAAATCAAATTTTTTTACATTTTCACGTCTTTGCTTAGGGACATAAACCCGAAATTTGCTTTGGCAAAAACATCGAAAATCGTCACAAAAAACCCGTTACGCAACCGCTAAACAAAGCAGTTGTTAGTAAGTTTCTGGACGCTTTTCACGTACAACCAATCGTACCTTGGGAACAATAACTTCCTCATTTTCCACCCCACAAAAATCGTTCACTACTCGTTGAAAAGCTACGAGGATTTCATTATTCAAAACCCCCAAAACTCATTTTCGGCAAAACGTGCAGATACTAGGTTTTTCAACGTGATGCCATATAATCCCTTGAAATCGAATAAAAATATTGTTTTTTCAAAAGAAGTATATAGAGGTGGTGCTCTCGCGGCCTGCGGTTATTCGAAACTCCTTGTACTCGTACCTACTAAATAAATAATATCTTTACTCTACTTTGCGTTGGTACTGCCATTTTTGAACTCGAGAGAAAGAAACATAACTTAACCAACAGGTTTTAGCTTCAACATCGTGCACGTTTTCTTAGATTATTATTTTATTTTATTTTTTTTTTTTTAAGAACGAGTACCTAATTGGTGAAAATACCTTGATTTGAGATGTCTTCCCACGAAATTCATCCGATTGACTTGGAATGATGTTTTCATGATTTCAACATTGAAATTTGAAGGCTTAGCCAACATTTTGGCCTGATCTGGTCAACGTGCGATATATGTCAATGGCGATATAGGTATTTGAGAACGTTTTTAATCCTGGAAAAATGCAAAAGAAAAAAGAAAAAAGTTATAAACCTTATACAAATTATATAGGTAGGTACTTTACTTATTGCTTCCAGTATATCAATCTGTAAAGATAATAACAATAAACCATTTTGATTTGATTGAATTATATACTACCTAACTACCTACTACTTATAGCCTAAAAATGCGCGGGATCCCAACATCCTACTACAGCAGGAAGGTTTTGGGGTTATTGTCCTGTATCGCTTCTCCCAAGATGCCGTTGAAGACATAATATCCCAGATCGGCTCAAAATGTGGCTTGAAACCGCAGTTTTTGATCAATTTAATAACCATTATTTGACTGATCAGTTCAATACCATTCGTTCAGGTTATCCTATCAAGACCGCTAAATGGTACGACGGTAGGAGGTAGAAGTGTATCAAAAATAACCAGAGGTAGACCAACTAACACACAAATTTGAAAAATTCTCGAGGAATCATTCAACACTTGAAGTAAAAGTGGTTCTATTCATTGTGGTTGTATTGTATATACTATGATGGTTTTGTTTCCTCGAAATTTAACCTTCTGGCTTATTTTTTTTCAAATTGTAAAAGCGTTGTTATCTTCATCCTATTTTAAAAATCTGAAATAAAGTTGATGTTTATAAATTTGTAATACTTGAATAATGTATTATAACTATATAAATAAATGTATAAGTAAATAGAGAAAATCCCCTCTCATAATTATGGCAATTCAAGTTCCCTGCCTGTAAACAGGGTGGCCTTTATGCATCACTCTGTTCCGAAATTATAACTCCCTTAATTTTCTCTTAATTAATTGAATATACTTACACTTCAAATCGGGAAAAATTTGAGAAAACAAAATTTGCCAATTATGTTTGGCCAACAGCTATAGTAGTACTACCTACCTAACTATAGGATAGAGATTCGTAACAATGCGCAATATCTGAAGTGAAGACATCTTGCGCAATATCCAAGCTTTAAAAGTGCCTACCTACTCCGTCTCTCAACACTCTATCTAAAAAGATATCTCCTTAAATGGATTTAGAGATGAGCGTACGGAATCAACAGGTATCCAATAACAGTTCAGTCCATCGTCTTACTTAAAAAATGAGTAGAGCTTCCAGAGTAAGGAGCAATTAACTAGGTTTGAAGTAGTGTTGGTCGAATGAGTCATTACCTCATATCTTCCTGAATAGAGAGGGGGCGGCCTTCGCCCGGCTATGTGGCCATTACAACAATCACATCCAGTCTTTACATTCTAGCTTTTGAGCTCGAAGGCAGTTCTTGCAATTCTTCTCTGTTGATACGGGTACGGGTGTTGATCATGACTGGGAAAGTAGCTGTGGTGAGTACTACCTAGTCAATAGCATATACCTATCTTGCCTATGTTTCTTTATGGTCAACTTATTGAGGTGTTGAATTCGTACCTACAGTGTGACTCATTTGTACTTGACTCCTAGTTAGGAAAAGAAAGAGTGAAATAGGTACCTAGTCTGCAATACCCACATTTCGGGTTATCTAGGTTAATAGCTTAAAAATATAACTTAACACTGAAGTGATACGATGTTAGGCGTCACGAGTCCCAATCTAGAAAACAGATATTTAATATGGAATTTTGAATTACGAGTACAATATGATCCAGCAGTCAAGCTGGATGAAGTTTAAAATCCCATTCTTTCACTTCCAGTTAGGGAGGGTATGAGTAGGTACCTACCTCTTTCATGAAATGAGTATGAGCACCTATTTCAGGAGCTCTCAGGGTACCTACTCCAAAAAATAAAGAGGTGGTATCCACGTAAAACTTAAGGGTAAATCTTATCGTGAAAGAATATATCCATCGAATTGGAGAGGTAAGACGTTTGTATGAGTAAAATGGGGGACAGATAGAGGGGAACCAAATGGCTGAGAAACTCCTAGTTTTTAAAGACCCACCTGGGTACCTACATGAAATAAATGGTGTCAACCTGGAAGTTCATATCATTGCATAATATCTGAATCACTTGGTTCATTTTCTAATTCCGATTTTTAAAATGGTGAAACAACCTAGTAGGTACGCAGAAGTTATATTTACGAAAATATCTGGTTCCCCAAATCCCTGACTACCCATGGTCATAACATATTAAATATTTTACTTTTTGACAATATTCAATCGTGACAACTTCGTTGTCACTCCAAGGATCTGAGAACTTGGGATGTTTTCAACTACAAACCAGATTAATTCCTGCTTACTGTAATGAGATGTTATTTGTAAGTATCTAGCTACCTATGTGACAAGGGGGGTTTTGGGGTGAATTTCCTGAGGATGAGCCTCAGACTGTCTTGACAGTAATAGCTACAATACTTACCGCCCCAGCATGACATAAGTTTGTAACTTGAAAAACAGCAATATTGCAGACTCAGATTTGTCCAAGTTTAATGCATCGCTGTTGGTTCAGAATGGACTGCGGGAGATGTTAGATAATGGCTCTAATATACATTACAACCATAGATACTATACCGTGATTGTGATTTTTTTCTACTATTCGAGGTTTATGACTTCTTGTCAAGCTCCTAAACTCTTTCAACTTGATTTCATGGGATGTCTTCCAAAATTTGTGTGGAATTTTATTTTCCTATACTATGGGATGCACGAAATCCATCTATATGAATTCGGGCGGATTTAATAACGGTCAACTCCTTTGTAAGACCTACCTTAGGGATATCCTTTTGAAGTTATACAACTTTGCGCCCGTTAGACACCTTGGGATGGGATGTTGGTCGA
>JAEMON010000006.1:19170801-19184680 GCA_030264115.1 Lygus lineolaris | reverse complement strand
CCAGGAGATAGTTCCAATTTAAAGAAGAGAGAAGAAGAAGAAGAAGAATTGTGATTGTTCCCTTCCTCCTTTGAGACACATTCTTCTTGCCACGTACCTTCCCCTTTTTTACTAATTGTAGCTGTCTGTGGTGACATACTGGGTAATCTTACATCATGAAAATATTAATTTAGTTAACATCTAGTGTTTTTACCTACTGTTTTCTGCCAACCCCGTATTCTTGTTTTCTCGGCAGCTGTGTACCCTTCCCCCTGCATCAAGACGTAGCATGGTTCTCGACATCGATTTATTCCGGTCGGAGAAAGGAGGCGATCCAGAGAAGATCCGACAGAACCAAAGGGAACGTTTTAAAGATGTTACTCTCGTCGATAAGATCGTCGAAAATGACAGTTTGTGGAGGCAGTGTAAGTTGTCATCACACTCAAGGAGTTGCTTGACTATCCGTTTTCTCCAGTTGAAGAAGGTCTACCCATTTCATTCAGCTGTGGATATCGTATGATAAATGCAACTTTGATTCTTTTAAACTACCTACTAAAAGCAACAGGAACAATGCGTTCACCCTATTAGTTTGGTTAAAAATATTGTACAGTACTTAGTAGGTATAGAGATAACCTACAGCTTGATGAACATGAATGTAGGTAAGTACTTACCTAACTCCGAGAGGGGGGTAGGCGATTTGGGCATCTATCCTGGTCCATGTAACATGAATATGTATGTATGTGGCATAGGTACTATGTGCAAAAGGAGCTCTCCCTATTTTCCTAGGGGAATTATTATTTCCCCTATTATGCAAATTATTTCATTTTTATTATTATGCTATTGGTTACCTTCTAACGGTAACCTCTTGCAGTTACTAGTAGGTAAGTAAGTACCTAATCAATTCGAATTTAATATGGGAATTTGGATTTACAGGTCGCCACAAAGCAGACAGCCTCAACAGATTGAAAAATTTGTGCAGCAAAGCCATTGGTGAAAAAATGAAGGTACCTCCCAAGACAATTAACCCTCATTTATGTTGAAGTAGGTAGGTATAAGTCGGTACAGCATGAACCCCAGACGTTTTCTTGATCTTGATCGTCGAGTATACAGGCTAGGGCTGGAGTTAGGGTAGAACGAATAGTAAAATGGAGGATTATAAGGGGCTCACGCTTTTACTTGTGTTTGCTTACTTCCTATATTTCCCTGGTGGTGGTGGTTTTGGGAATAGTTTTTGTTTGTTCACTTCCAGAAAGGCGAGGTTAAGTCAAAGGAAGTTTCGGAAGCCAAATCTTCATTGACTCCTGCGCAGCTGGACGAGCTACTAGCTGAGCGCAGTTACGTTGCAGGATTTGAGCCATCTTCGGCAGATTCTGAAGCATTTAAACGACTCCAGCCTTCTGATCTAGTCAATCGGCCCAACCTAACGAGGTGGCACACACACATAGCTTCCTTCCTTCCCAACCTTCCTGTAAGTCGAATGACTTACCTTTGAGGGGGTTTGAGTGGAGAACATTCAAGATTACTGTTTACGTATTCTGTTGAGTGTCCATAACCATCGATTTGGGAAAATCCCATGAACTAAATCTATTTGGTCAGTAAAGTGCATGTAACCTTCAGTGACCTCACCTACTTATATAATTCAAGATTCCTGAACAAGCGAGAAGTGGAGGTTAGGTAGTGAATGGGAGGAGATCTCTCATACCCCACCAATCAAAGAGAATTCTCATGTCATGAGACAAAATCATATTTGTAGCAGAAACTCGTTTTGCTTCCACACCTTCTGCTGGGTGATTCACAAAGAGCTTAGGTAGGGTAGAGAGGGTCTAACATGGTGAGGGTAGAAATCATCCCGGGAAACGTCTGCCTAGTTGGTGCCAGTATAATAGCTTCCTCCCTTTACGTAACATGGACGTCGTTACGCTATTCTTATTTGTTCTATGAATTATGAAATATGCGTGCTTTCTGGATTGTGCATGCGCAGAGACTACCCCTTATCCGATCAATTTGAAATCGAAGAATGGGAATAACAAGCGCCTGTCGTTAGAAAAGTTCCGCCATGGGCTACTTGAAAGGGTCAGCAATTTCGTTTTGACTTGTAAATTCAGCACCCCAAGATATCTACCTTACTAGTTTTTCAGCTCCAAAATCTCATAAATTTCTAGTGTTACAAGCAAAGAAAAATCTCCAGGCTCCCTCTGGCTCGACAAACACCCCCTACCATGCCTTTATGGCTCCCATAATGGCATTCCTTCTTCCACTACCTGCCCATCCAATAAAACTGCTGTAAAAATTAAACTTTGCCTGGGTCTCAACTGCTATTAATTCTATCAAACGCTGGAACATTCTATCGATTTTTTTCTGAGTTTTTCCCAATACAAGGCCAAGGATAGACTGGATCGATAGACACATTTGTTCAGGAAACCTCGGAGCGCAAAATTTCAGTGCAAATTTTAATTTTGGAGGACAAACGATACATTTTTTCAACTTCACTGAGGAAGAAAAATTCGCACACTCCGCCCATGAGCGTTCAGATAGATTGTGCAGGCTGCTCATTGATTTATGTTGTGTAAAACAGATAATTATTTATAAATTCGTGCAATGTAAATTAAATAATAGTAAAACCAATACATTTTAAAATATAGGTAACCAATGGAGGATAAAGAACGACGACTTGAAGTTGTGAATGCTACTAACTACAACGCTTTGTGTAAACCTACTATCTCTTAGCCTCAGGATCAGGTGACTGCTTTGCAGAATCATGCTTATCACTTTTATGATCATATCCACAACCACGATTTTAGGCTCCTCCACCAATGGTTAGTCGGATTCAAAAGGTTTCTACCAAGGGCTTATGGTGCCGATACCCATTATATTTCCTACGAGTATTCTAAGCTCTTTGATGTGTGTAGTATGAAATTTTAATAGATTCATTATTCTTCCAGAGAATGATTCAGAAAGCAAACTTTCTTATTGGGAGAGAGAGCTCCTCCACTTAGGCTTCCCGTTCGTTCCACCAGAGCAACTCTGAGCTACTCTGGTCAAGGTACCGACTGTTCCTGGTTCGTGAATCAGGAGATCAGAGTCGACTCAGAGCTACTCACACTTCTACTCGTGGATAGCATCCCCCTTTCCGCACAGTCTAGTATAACCGTCTGCTAAATCTACCTGCCTAGTCCCAAGAGTTGCTTTGCTGGAAAAACCTAAACCTTAGTAGCCTGGCTTTCGCGTCATGGTTTCGTAGCACTCTCCTTTCTAGTCAAAGATATATATACATATATATATATATATAAGACTACTCAAATCATAACTATGCACGGTCTAATCTACAACAAAGTCCTCATCTCATCTCAACTAACTCATATTTTCCCTGCTCATGCATGTTTGCCCCCACCCTTGTTCATGCTTGCTCTTTATTATTCATGCATTCTTGTCCAGACTGCAATAATTATATAAATTAATTGGTGCTAGTTATTGTTTTTCATTGTTGGGATTCTGAGAGTACCAACCTAACTATTTCTGTTTAACAGAGCAAAACCTTGGGCACTGAGTCCTCGTTAGCTGCCGATTTTGATCTCCTCACCCTGGAGAACCAAGACAACTTGAAAAGTTTGTCAGTCGCTCAGATAAAAGAGGTTTGTATTTATATCTCATTCATTATCCAAAAACAAAGCAATAAGCTCCTTTAATCCTTCACCCATGGTTCCTTGAGTTTGTTACTTATGTAACTATAGCAATCCAAGACTGCAGACATGGAATTTGAATGGGGTCTGAGCATGATTGTTTTTTGCAGTTTACGAGTTTATGGCAAGAAAATGGCACTCTAAGTGATCACAACACCCCCGGGGGGGTTACTTCTTAATTATCTTCCCTCCCTTTTTTTAACTGACGGTGAGAAATCGTAACATTTGAAAAAAACGCGGGTGATAATGACGGTAGCTCATTGGTTGAATTTGAAACAGAGGCCGCCTGTTTTGGAATGGCTTATGGAAGGAGGACGGCAAGGTGTAATCATTTTTGTGTTACGTGCGTACTTCATCGCCAAAAGATTCAAATCCAATTTTTAGATAATGATTTCAGCTGCCGCATGGAGTTTTTTGTCACGATAAATAGTGTTCACTAGTCATAGCAACTCAAATAACTTAATTAATTGTTTTTTCCCCATTTTTATTTCTCATGCGTGGAGCCCATTTGGGAAAGTTCATTTCCTCCATCTACACATATGATGGGTTCCAAGAAACTACTTTCTTACTGATGGTATGAATCTCCAGCTCTTGTTATGTTGAATGGTCCAGTTGAAGTTCTCTGTCTCCTTTCCCTTTCAGGCGCGTCTTCTTATCGACGAGGCCATGAAAGACAATGAAAAACAATTAGGTGAATATGAGCTGGAGAGGAACAAAGCTCTCGGTGAACTTGGAAATATCCGACATCCATCCGTCCCTATCAGTAACGATGAAGTAAGTACTTTATATTTCTTGTTTGAATGTTATTGCAAATCTCGGTAGAAAGAGATTGATAATTTTTTATCCGTATTCCGATTCAGGATGTTTGATAGTTCCTTAGTATGGATCTAGATACATACTTTGTATGAACTTTGTTGGTCGTAGTGTAGGACATGCATAGCAACAAGAAAGTTGACGTCTGATTCATGACTATATAACACACATTTTAGGATGAAAACAAAGTGGAGAAGCTTTGGGGGGATACAACCACAAAGAAGAAATACTCTCACGTTGATCTGATTCACATGATTGATGGCATTGAAGCCGATGCAGGTGCTGAGGTTGCTGGAGGAAGAGGTTACTATCTAAAGGTTAGTCCCATAATGGTGTTAAGTTTGATGTACCTATGCCAGTGGATAGCCAGTGTATTATTCTGTGGCAGATAGAGTATTCATTTCTTCTCCAACATGTGTTATGGGTTTTGTTCACAGGGTCCAGCCGTTTTCCTCCAGTATGCCCTTATACATTTGTCACTCCAGCAGTGGATGGCCCGTGGCTACACTCCGATATACACGCCGTTCTTCATGCGCAAGGAGGTGATGCAGCAAGTTGCTCAACTATCTCAGTTCGATGAAGAACTGTACAAGGTAGGTACTTTTGAGCTTGTTAGTTGTGACTAAACTTGTTAGCCAATCACCTTGATTTTGAGCGTTCAGCTTTGTTTTCTTGAGATGGAAAAAGTCTTTTTGACATCCATATTTATTGTCTTCTGGCTGGACAAATATCCGGAAAGTGGTGTGCGCGTATATTTGTTTTCTTGAGATGGAAAAATTCATTTTGACATCCATATTTATTGTCTTTATTGTCTTCTGGCTGGACAAATTTCCGGAAAGTGGTCTGCGCGTAACAAAAATAAACCGCATTAAATGGGCAATTCCGGCTACTCCATATTATTCGTTCAACTGAATGATTTCAGTGAGAGCTTTCCAAAAAGGTACTATATTTGGGCTATCCGATTATTGGAAGTGATCGAAACCAAGTGCCGTAAACAAGATACAGATGACGCCATCCACTCCACAGCCACGCCTGCCTGTTCACGCGTCATCTTCTCACCCGTTTTACAGTCAACCTAATCAATATTTTGAGCTGAACATGATAACCATGGGGTTTTCAAAGGTGCCAAATCCGAATTTTAAGTCAAAAATGCAAAATTACGACACCGGAATTCCCCATTGTGAGTGACTAAATTCAGCTCCTCCTCACAAATCAACAGTGTCGGAAATTAAGCTCAAAAATCATGTGAAACGGTTTTATTGTTTTCCTTCTTCGAAATAGTCAAATTAGATTATTTATTTGCCTACTCTCTGGTGCATGCTTATATATTCGAACTTCTACATTCAATTTTCATCTAGGTAAGTATGTACTCTCAATTCAATTAATTTGATTTTGTAGGTTAGTGGTAAAGGAAGCGAAGAGCAGTACCTAATTGCGACTTCGGAGCAGCCACTTGCTGCCCTTCATAAAGGTGAATGGGTTGCGGAAAACAGCCTTCCCATACGTTACATCGGCGTATCAACGTGTTTCAGGCAGGAAGCAGGATCCCATGGAAGGGACACTAGAGGAATTTTCAGAGTTCATCAATTCGAAAAGGTGGGCTCTATTTCTACTCTTATTTGGAAACCCTTACCCCGTTCCCTTTCCTTGTAATAAATGAATGAATTTCACGTTCTGAAGGAGTTTCGTGTAATCAGCATCTTTCATGAGGGTATTGCCTTTTTGGCAAGTTTGAATGGGTAGTGTAGGTTGGGTAGCCTGTATGTATGTGAAATAATTCACATTAAAAAAAAAAAGACTTGATTTTGGGAGAGGAAAAACCTCAAAGAACTTTTTTACTGGGAACTATATTTTAAAATTAGATAGGTACAACAGTCACGGTTATCCAGTGCCACCAAGATTACAGTGTTGGCGCTCTAAATTCAAACTAGATTGTTTGCACTTCAACAAAAAGTAAAGTTGTCCTTTTCCAAAAAATTAGAATTACCTACTTATGTCTTATGTGACAGTCCCGAACTTTAATCAGCATTAAATCCACGAACCCCCAACACGTGAAACCGTATGGCTCTGCCCCATGGTGCCAGACTGTCACCGCCACTGTGATTTTGGCGCCAAAAGTGCATGAACATTGTTGAGGTATTTGGAATATTCCATCTGAAGTTCAAGATGAAAGACTAATTAGATTCACTATCGCCTACATGACAGGACACGGTTTTTGAGCCACCGAACCATTTCCTGGCACCACGGTGACACCAAAAATAGTCCAACAACATTTCAAGGTTCATTGATTGTAGCATCCAAATTTTAATTCTTATTAATTATTACGTATTGACGTATTAATAACCGCCAGAAATACCTAGAGAAAATTCTACCTGATGCTACCTGTAACTACCTATATTTATCGTTCACCTGATAAAATGATAATTTCACATTGTCAAAATGCAGATTAATCTAGTTTCAAGGTAGTATACTACCTCCATTGAAGTCTGATTAAAATCTGATTCTTTATGTAGGTATTACAGAACTCAAATTTTGAGGTGTTCAAATTCGAAATCGTTGTTTCCCAGGTCGAGCAATTCACACTTACATCTCCGCATGACAATAAATCTTGGGAAATGTTTGAAGAGATGATAGGGAATGCTGAAAAATTCTATCAAGATCTTGGAATCGGTTACCGTGTTGTCAACATTGTTTCTGGAGCCCTGAACAACGCTGCATCTAAGAAGTTGGATCTTGAAGCTTGGTTTCCCGGATCAGGTGAGTTTAGACTTTCCCCATCAAAAATGTCACTATCTCAGCTATCAAAGAGTGATTTTATTATATTCTCTCCGATTGATTTGCAGGTGCTTTCAGAGAACTTGTTTCGTGCAGTAACTGCTTGGATTATCAGGCCAGAAGGCTTCTCGTTCGTTATGGTAAAACCAAAAAAATGAACGCACAAGTGAGTAAAGTTTGTCAACTTATGATTAGGTATGTATTTTAAAAAAATGTTAGTGCAATACGGGTTTGTGTGGTTTCTTACAAACGTTTGACTGTATCTTCAGTTGTAGGATCATTTTCAAGTCACAACAAACTACTAAAATTCTAGGAAACATTTGAAGTTTGCCTCTTGGCTTCCCTCTGTTTCTCCAATTAAGGGAATTGGTGTTAGATACACGTTTCAACATGAAGGTGTTCATTAAAACATGAATGCAATTATGATTCAGCAGGATATCTCAGAGAATCCTCTTTCGAGGTCACATTATTAAATCGTTAATGGAATCTTCACTCATTTTTACAGACGGATTATGTTCACATGCTCAACGCCACTGCTTGCGCCGTTACGCGTGTGATTTGCGCCATCTTGGAGACCCATCAAACAGAAGATGGCATCATCGTTCCTCCCATACTTCGTCCTTTCCTGCCCCCAAGTGAGTTTATGAGAAATGGTACCTACCTTTTAGCCATTCATTTATCTGGTAATGATGCCATGTCGTATCCAAACTCCTAGTAGGTAGCCACCTACTCACCGACTCTACCAATAGGTAGTGGAAGCTTTTTGCTTCCTCAATACCGAAGGTAGGAAGCTATGTATTCGTGCAAGAAATACGAAAAATTGGTGTACTCCAAAAATGAAAATTTCCATTTGCTTTTTACGTTTCAGAGCTTTCTGAACAATTTTGGTTCCATGTCTGTCTGTCGGTCTGTGGTCAATTCCTTGTCCCAGGCAAAACTATATTATGAAGTTATGTTCCAAATTTGATGACATTTTCAGGGATTGTGCGCGTTAGCCCCGTGACGGCCCCGTATCAATTTCATCGCCATCAGACCTCTAGTAGCGTGAGCGCATGCGCAAACGTGAATTTCCTGAACCCCAGTATCTCAGTTCCTAATTTACCTATTTCGCTTAAATTTGGAGTATAGTTGACGGCTGACTCCAAGACAATTAGGTACCTATGAATTTCGTCACGATTGGATCAGCAATAGCTACTGCGCAAGCGCAAACTTGAAATTTGTTGTCATGGGCGTAGCTCAGGAACTACTCGACCAATTTCCCTGGACGGGTCTACGACCTTAGGGACGGAAATGTAATTAGTGTAGTCATATAATATTGTGGAATGTGCAATTTTAAATACGTATCCTGTATGATTTCCTCTGTATGAATAAACGAATTGAATTGAATTTCGGTGAAATTTTTAGAGATTACGCGTGTTAGACCCTAGAGAGTCTCCTATGAGTTGGCAGATGTTTTTTTTCACTTTCGTGCGGTGAGATTTTTTTCTTTAAAATAAAATTGTCCACGTGCATTTTCCTCTGTATCTTTCTGGACTTGGGTAAATATAGTTCAAATGTGTTCACGTTTTCACGCGCTCGCACAGTGAAGGTTCCTGGATCGCTCCTTTGTTGGAAATCACTTAATTAACAAAGTTATTGAAGGAAAATTAAGATATACGTAGGCACCTCCCTGAAAATTAAGAAACAAAAAAGAATGTATAATATAATATTATAATAAGATAAGTAATATAGTATTTTTTGTATCTTTTATGTACTTATTGTATGTTATATTCTTTTTTGTATTTCACATGTTTTCTCTTTTCAGGCCTGGGAGAGAAGATACCCTTCGTCAAAACAGCGCCAATCGATGAAGAAGAGACTAAGAAGGCGAAAAAACAAAAAGAAGGAATGAAGAAGAAGGCAGCTACAGGAGATTCATGACGCTAGAAAAAAATTGTTCTTCCTCCTCTTCTCATCACTCCCTTCATTTGTCTTTCTGGGTACAAGCCGAGTGAATTACTTAGGTACCTACAAAAGCTGATCAATAAAACATCTTTTTGTCTATTTATTGTGTGTTTGTTTATTTATTATGATTTCTATCATTCTCTTGATTTTTGATTCAATTTAAATGCCTACCTACTACCCGTAATTTATCAGCTAGCAAGACACAAACCAGATCAAAATACCGCCTGTGTCTTAAATACCTACCTATGAAGAAAACAGAGCTGCACTTGTCCATTTTTACTTTCTGTTGAACACCGTTGTCTAGTAAGTAGCTGTAGGTACCTAATGATGAGTACCTATTTGTACAGCCTATATAACACTTAAATGCCCAAATGTTTTACAGTAAGCAGGTACATACTAGGTATCGAGTATACAGAAACTGATCCAGAGAGAAGATAAAATATGTTCCCAAAGGAATTCACACAGCAAAATCTCGAAAATTTGTGTTGAGAACCCGAGAGGTGTTAAAATTTAAAGAAACCGGAGTTAATTAAAAACGTTGTCTATTTCCACGCAAATAATGAGTTAAGGCCATATCACACCAAGTGTCCGTGTCCGGGGCTGCGGACGCCGAAGGTTGAAGAGGACTGAGGAGAGAGCCAATGAGAGTGCTTCTCGCATTCCTACTTCCCTTATGCCGGGTTCGCACTCATCCGGGTGCGCGGACGCCTGGCTCGAGAACAGCCTCAACGATGCCCCGACGCAGCTCAAAATCCTTTTTATTTTCTTCACGTTTGTGATTTCGAAAATTAAACGATTTACGTATGGTGTACGGTCATAATTACATATTTTACGATTTTAATCATAATTTTAAGTTTATTCCATCCAGAGAAAACTGGAAGAAACCTATGAAAAACCAGGTTTGCATCAGTTTCTTCCAGTTTTCTCTGGATGGAATAGACTTAAAATTATTATTCACGTCGTAAAGTATGAAACCATTATTGCATAACATACGCAAATCGATGAATTTTCGAAATCGCAAACGTGAACAATAATAAAAAGGATTTTGAGCTGCGTCGGGGCATGGGTGAGGCCGTTCTCGAGCCGGGCGTCCGCGCACCCTTAATTACTGCGGCCAGGCAGTTGGGAAGCCGAGATACAACCTTCTTGTAGCCTAGTCTCTTCCATGACTGCATTCGTTCGTTTTTGTGCCTGACACTGGTTGGTCTTTACTCTAGGCATTCATATTGAGAGATAAGTCCTAGTAAATCAAGATTTACACAAACAAGAATTACCTTTGTATTGGGATGAGTCCCAATCACAAGTCGAGGTGTTTTAAAAAAAGGTAGGTACGTACACCTACCAAAAGGGCAAGGTGGATAGGTATAATTTTCGAAAAATGAGTAGGTAGTATTTCCGAATTCTCTCACAATCTTGAAAATTACATTGTTAAAATTTCAGTTTTTAAGATCAAAATCTCTAAAACTCAAAGAACTTCCTGTCTGGAATAATAACTGGATCATAAAAATGGAACTCCTAAAAGTCACTTTGAAAATAGGCAGGAAGCTCCTATCGACTAACCTATTGTGGAAACTTGAGTAGTAGGTATGCAGTGAGTACCTACCATCGAAATTAAGCAATAATATTTATTTTCCAATTATTGAATCAATTTTCCTTAGGTAGTCCTTAGTTTCAATTATTTATAGGCCTATTGCCTAAAATAATTTCAATTGATTTCGAGCGTGTGTGGAAGAGGGGGGATTTGACATCTTGAACCTCAAACCATTACTTCATATAGTTTTGCCTGAGACAAGGAAAAAGGAATTGACCACAGACCGACAGACAGACATGGAACCAAAATTGTTCAGAAAGCTCTGAAACGTAAAAAGCAGCTGTGAAAGAAAGTGAAAATGGAAGTGGAGTGGAAGTGGAAATTTTGATTTTGGAGGACAAACTTTTTTCTACGAATACATACCTAGCTTCCTACCTTCGGTAGTGAGTAAGCAAAACCTAAATTCGGGGAAATTTAAAGTAAAATGTCTAGGTAAATAGCTTTAGTATTATTTATTCCTCAATTTGGTAACTATATTTTACCTAGCTTTTTGAAGATGTATTTTATCCCCCCCAGCTCGGTTCAACGGAGTCGTTACTTCAGGGAGAGAAAATCAAAGCTTTTCCCCAACTACCCTGCGAATAATGTATTATGTTGTTATGAAAATGTCTTCATCACAAATTCCACTCAACGAGTCTACTTTATCCTTAGTGTTGAAGGTTTTTTTCTCTGTATTTACTACTCAGAAGACTTTAGGTAGGTTATCTTCTGTTCTAAGCTCTGCACAATAGATGAATATAATGCAGTACGAAAAAGAAGAAAATAACTCTACTTGCCTGTACCTCAATGATCATGGCAAACAAACACAACCACCACCTTATAACCTCCCAAGTTTGGTTATCCCATGGATATTATAGTTTGTTTTCCATCCATGCTACTTGCTTATGATTATCCAAATCCCGATCCCGAGACTTCGTTCTTCGTTCTGGACGACAAGCTCTCGGCTCCCGTCGTTGCCTGCTAAACTTCACCTCCTTTCCTTCCAAGTCTACGTAGCTGTTGGAATTGGAAGGGCTCGGGTACAGTGGTAGGAGGGAACGGCCTGGGGGTCTCAGCAGTTGCCATTTTTCAACGAAGCGAGTCGCAAGTCGTCAAGTCAACCCTCTCTCCCATCATTCCTGCTGGTACGTCACATCCCCTCCACCAAAGCTACCGTCAGTTCGTTCCGTAAACTTCACTTTGCCCTGGAAATCCGTCTCGTGAAAAACCATCTTCCGATCCCCCACTCGAGTTTTTCGGAAACTTCGCCGATCTTCAACAAACGGCTCCGCCTATAATTTCGCTGTGAAAACTACTTCCAAGTAAGTGTCAACCTTATCGTACGTAATTTGATTCACTGTTACTAAGTTCCGATGAGTCTACAACAGTCTTTCCAGCGTTGGCATTTGCGTCAACAGGTGCCGTGGGCCATCTAACTAGTACCGTTCATTTTGTATAACTACACCTTTGACCTCACATGTGTATCCATAATTTTGGGATGTCCAGTCGCAATTTATTCTCGTATGAAAATCCTCCGAACACTAAACTCCCAGCATCCCGTTCATTACGTAAGTTCTACAGGTAGTTAGTTGGTAGATACCACATAACATAATAAAACTGGGGAAAAAATGATCCCCATACCTAATGAGAGGTACCTAGATACCTTTATTTTCGGCAAAGTGCTCGTTTTTTTTTTTTTTTTTTTTACTTTTACCTAGGCGTTTCTTGCATGACTTGGTAACTAGTCGCTACACTTGAAACGCTAAAGGCAGGGCCTCGGATTTCATTGACCTAGTGACTTTTTGCGTTGTGCACGTGAATCTAATTTGTGTAGAATTCCACGACGATGACGGCCTTTGGTTGCCTTCACAATAAGCTCTAAATCGTATTTTAGATAAGAAAGGTAGGTATCAGAATCTCAGGGTCTCCCTGCTTTTAACAGGTCGTTATCACCCATTTTCATCTTAATGGAAAGCTCCTCGCTTGAAGGACCGTTCTAGATTAGTAAGCAAGAAAATTGCTCCTGGGACCATTCGGTGCAGAGCCGAGAAAAAATCCACTGAAAACTGGTCAAGAATGCTTTAATTATTGTACCTACTGAGCTCTATCTAAGGGGGTAGTTAATCCATTAGGTCGGTTTATCTTATCCATCTGGATTCAGTGTCAGTACTTGCCTCTTAAACGATAACAATAATACCTACCACACTGCTACAGTTCAATCTCATTATAAATGGAAGGATCTTTCTATAATCCTACGAGCTGATGGAAATATTTGTACTTGTAGCTATGAGTACCTACTTGACTTTTATTCTTTCTCCACCCCAACCAACTGCAGAAAGTTCGATGTTTATGGGCAATCTTGTGTACCGTCAGGCTGAAATTCAAGCCCTATCAGTAGGCCCTATACCTACCTGTTTGCAGGCAAATTGCATTGCTTCTACGAAAGCAGCGGAAGCTTGAAGCATTGTTATTTAAGTAGGTCCTATATACATATTTATTATTTTATCGAATTTAGTTGTTATTCTTCGACGTTTGTCATATATCTAGTTATATGTCGACAATCAAAATGCTATTGACTATTTATCACTTTTGGGAAGCAACCATATTTTTGTTCAAAATGAAAATTTCCACTCACATTTTAAGAGTTGGAGTTTCGTGAACTAATGTGGTAGCAGTCCATCTGTGTGATTAAGTCCGCGAATATTTACTATACATCGAACCCTTCAATATTTTAATTAGATTTTTATAACATTTTCTGTGATTTTGCGGATTAGCCCCCTGAATGGTACCCTATGAAGATCATATATCAGATAACTGGTAGCGCTCTTCAGGGGCGCACCCAGGATTTTCAATTGGGGGGGGGGGGGCTACCGGAGTATGGAGTCACACACCCCCCCCCCCCCCCCCCACCTTTCCCCAAAAAAATAAAAAATATGGGGGTCCGCGGGCTTTCCCCCGGAAAATGTTTTAAAAATTGGGTGTTTAAAATTGCGTTTTTAGCCTATTTGGGCTCTTAAAAATGTACGTAAAACACATTATTTTAATATGGAAAATATGGCGTTCCTTACTTACCATTGACCAAAATTACCGTCAGTCTTCTCTAAGGGGTAGAAAATAG
>JAEMON010000006.1:19148460-19160486 GCA_030264115.1 Lygus lineolaris | reverse complement strand
CGGAAAAAAACTTGGCGTTTAGGTGTGGTTCACATTCAACATTTTGATAAAATTTTCTGGGATTGTGCGAGCTATCCCCTAGTCGATCCCCTCGCCGTCGGAAAACTAATAGGATGAGCCCATGCGCAAACGTGAATTTCCTGAAACTAAGGATTCTCAGTTCCTAATGGACCGATTTCGCTCGAATTGGGAGGGTAGTTTGAGGCTGGCTCCCAAGATGATTGCCTATAAAATTCGGAACAATTGGATCAGTAGTAGCTGCTGCACATGTGCAAACTTGAAATTTGTTGTCATAGGTATAACTCCAGAACTATTCTTCTATTTTCGGTGAAATTTAGCAAGGATTTACGGACACACAGACCGACAGGCAGGAATGGCATTCCTAAATTGGTTCAGGGAGGTCTAAAATCGCTTAAAATGTGATTGTACATTTTGATTTTCTAAAAATGTTTCGGCTCCCAAAAGTGATTTTTTCTACTACCATGGTGGACTCGGAAGCAAAACACTGAACATTATTTGTTGTTCTGTTTTCTGATTTTCGATTGGTGTTACATAAGTGGTTTTCTGAACCCATTTAGATTTGACTCATGACTCATTGACTCATGCTGTTGACCGGATGATTCAAGCTTTCACTGCTCTATCGTCCTTCCTCAATGGTGAAATCTCATTACTTCAGAATCGTGTAATTGTAATAGTTAATATCACAAAAGCATACAGAAAGATTTGGGATTGCTGGTAACTACACAAATATTAGAGAGATATTTGGGATTTTGGTAATTTCACATAAAGGGGAAGCCCTTTATGATTTTTTCTTGATGGTAGTCCCTACTGCCTCAAGATTTTGATGTCAAAATCATTTTTATGTATCTACATATTATATTTTGTCTATTTATTACCCTACCTGATGGTTTCAAAGTAACAACTTAGGTAATAATTTGTTTTTAAATTTTCCTGTGGCACCTTTTTTTATTTTAGGGTAACACACTTAGGTAACTACTACTGTAGTGAAATCTTGTGTTTCTATATTGGGGTGGCTACTTAATCTCATTGGCTACTCTTCTCCAATTCTCTTGAGAATTCTGTACGTTGAAGTTTGAAATGTTAGTCCTAACCAAGCCAAAACACTCATTTTCCGTACTATTCAGTACTACCCAAAAATCTTTCATTTGGGCACCAATGATCAAAGCCAACGAAATCTGAATCGACCAAGCTGCTCCCTTGGTGTTAGCGAATTTTTGGAGAAAATGCAGCTGTTGCAATAGTTTTCAAAATGTTAATAATGCAAAATTTTGAAAATCTTCTCCGTGGAAATCCGTTTCAGACTATTCTAGAACGATTCCCAAAGTTTAACACTTTTTCATATGTTATATATATATATATATAGGTAAATATTACTCATATATATTATATTTACGTGTGTCGCTCCAGACGATAGCTGACCCTGGACTCTTATCAAACAAATTTCAAAATGTCAATAATAACAAAATAAAGGATGAGTTCGTTGGCTAGAATTGCTAGAGTAGTTAAGTACTCCAATGTGTCAAAAAACGTGTTTTTTTTAGGTTTTTGGTGTAAATTACCGTCTTAAACGTAGGAACATCAATTAATAATGGTATAATTATTGTGTAGGGGAATCAGCGCGAAATTTCGTAGGAAACAACCACAAAATCGGTGAAAATAAATCTTTGAAAATTCGTTCATCAACTCATGCTGCATGAATGAAACTGTTTTATTCTCAGTTAAGTTGAGCTGAACAGTCTGTTGAATTTATAACATGTCGGCCGATTAGTTGACCTCGCTGCACCAATTCAGACAAGTTTGCCGGTGCCAATAGAGCGGGTAATCACAGCCTTCCAACTATTCAGTTCCAACCGACGTTGCACACGACTTTATTACCATCTCTTCGTGGATATAGCTTTCACTTGGCATTTC
The DNA here is from genome assembly GCA_030264115.1 of Lygus lineolaris. Taxonomy (NCBI): domain Eukaryota; kingdom Metazoa; phylum Arthropoda; class Insecta; order Hemiptera; family Miridae; genus Lygus; species Lygus lineolaris. The sequence goes on along the minus strand of JAEMON010000006.1, from coordinate 19,158,554 downwards.
AATTAGGTATAAAATATCTTCTACTGCCCGATGAATATTGCCCCTTCTACTAATTAAGGTTATAACGGTACAAAATATACAAGGATAATAGGTACAACATGTTGAATGTTTTGCTAATAAGTCGGTAAATAAAGAGAATAACCCGCACAAACCGCATTCTTCTGTAAGATGATTTTAAGAAAACATTCTGTGTAGGGTACTTTTTGAAATTGAGCTTGCGAAGTTGCTTTGCAGCTATGTATATATTGTAGTCCTACGTATCTATAGGAGTGCATATCCATAGTACTCGAGTTTATACAAATGTGGTAAGTAACCATGGTTAGCTTATTGTTCGAGGTCTCGGGTGTGCTAAATCCTATTTTGAAGTTGAACATCGAAAATCCGACCCCGACATTTATTTGTTTTACTATTCATATTTAGTAGAAATTGGGAACTTGCATGGGTAGGAATTTTGCATTTTGAACTTCAAAATCTGATTCAGCGCCCTTTAAAATCCCATGGTCCCAATTTTCAGCTTGAACTTACGGCTGGTGTGCCCAGAAATTTGGTTTAAAGGGAGGGCGTGACGTCATTTAGGCAGGCGAGGGGTCGGTGACGTCAGCTAGGTTCAAATGACAAGACCCATTTTCTGTAACTTTCAATCGTCGGATACCCCTCGTCTAGCACCTTTTTGGAAAGCCCTCATCAAGATCTTTCAAATTACAAAATAAAAAACATCCATGCAAGTTCCCCATTATGTCCTTTTATAGGGACGCCACATTTCCACCATTACTCATGTTTCGATTCCGGGTTCAACTGCTGGTCTCATTCAGAACTACTTCCTACACAGTTTATACGGCACTTATAAACAATGTAGGTAGGTACCTTACTCGTGCAATAGAATATGATTATGCAATGAAGAAGCCGTGGAAAACCCCATTCTTGACATTCTACTCGTTCCAACTATCTGGAATCTCTTGGAGGGTTGGAGGAACCAACGTCATCATTGAGAGCATTTCATAATTACCGTTAAAACTTATTCACCTCACGGTAGACAATACGAATAACTTATGTAACAGCTGTGAATAATTCAACAGGTGCAGGGTCTTGAGGGAACTTCCTATTGCCCGACCGCAGAGTAGGTAGTTATGCATTGCTTTCTTTTACTGTGCTGAATTGCTAGGTGTAGTTCCGTTACCCTAGATTTTCTAAAAAAATTTTGCATTGTATGAATATTCATATTTTTAAATAAACATGTTTGGTATCGAAGAACGGTAAGTAGTTCTTTCTGTATAAAACTGTGGTATCGACCGGGACTGATGTTTGCAAATGTATGATTTATCCTTATTTTTATCCTCTTCAATTCACTATTGGGTTACTTTTCCTGTGGGTTTGATCGCTTTTGAGGAATAAGCAAAAAACCAAAAACAAGTCCGAAAATTTCGAGGTTTTTTGGCTGGCAAAATTATAGCTCACTATTTGTGGGGGTGCAAACTTAGACTGCTCATATTTCTCTTATTTAGGACCATTTGGCGGTATTTAATCGGCTCAACGCTTTTTCGGAATTATATCTATATCGAGTCCTAATTTTACTGGGCGATACAAGAACGTTAGTGAATACGGCCCATGGTTACCAAGAGATAGTTATAGGTACCTAAGCTAATCTTTTCAACTCTGATACTAGTCTATTCCTGTCAAAACTTCATCATCTTTCTCAGCTCCTCATAACATCAAGAAGTTGTATTTACACCCATAAACGCAACGTTTTATTTACTGCCCCTAAACAGAAAAAGAAAAGTTTTTATTGAGCAATGAAATCTTTGTTGCTGAGGACAAGGGGGCCTTCGGCTAGATCATGACTCAAGCGTTTGAAGGTGAACACGGAAGAATGAGCACAGCTGTGATGTGGAAGGGGAGTTGGTTTCACAGCCTCTCTACAGGATATTGGCAGGTAGAGCACGTTTACAGGCCCCATCGCATATTTAGGTACGTGGGATCGTTATTTTGATGTGAAGCTATTGTGGTGAAATCAAGGGAGGATTACCTACTGGGAGAAAGGAAGGATAATTTCAGTTTAATACTTATCGCTTCAGTAAAATATAGGCCCAATAATAGTTCAATTCTATAAATCATTGTAGATACCTACTATACCAAAACGTCAGATCAGTATATCCGCCCACCTATCCTATAGGTATTATGATATATAAAGTATTTTGAACAATAGGTAATGTGGTGTTGAGATATGTCTGACCGAGGCAGACAATTAATTCTTTGTCTCATGCAAAACTCATGACCTCACGGGGAAACTCGTCCAACTGATCCTCGTGCATCCAACTCGTACAATTTGTAGTTTTGCAGATATTTTGCGCGATTTTCATCTCGGTTGTGTCAACGGTAACTTCAGCGCTAACGTAAGCTCCGGAAGCTCCGATTACTTTCCAAGAATAATGGTGTGGGACTCCCCAATCGAGTCCTCAGCACAGAACAGGATATTGACCAGCAGGTCCTAAGTGACTTCTTCTCACGTGCAAACGTAGACTGTCAGTACTGCCCGAATCCTATCTTGCTTAGGATTAATTGAAGTCCCTTGACCGCTTCCCACCCCCCTCCCCTTCATTTCAACATAAATTATTATGTATCTACATGTTGTTGCACATTCCTTCAACTTTCATACCTTCAATTTCAATTTCAAAATACCTACCTTCAATTTTCAATTTCTTCCTCGTTATTTTGCTTCAGAGTCTACCAAAAGTAGAGGCACCTCTCTTTTCACTGTCGTGCGGTGAATTGTTTCCCTCTGAAATCGTTATTTCCACTTTATACACCTTTATATATATACACCTTTATACACCACAATTTATACCTTTCCGAACAAATTTTCAGAGAGTGTGCGGGTTGGTCACCAGTATGGTTCCTTATACATGTTAGCCCTGTCGGATCAATAGCAGCCTCTGGTCATGAAGAAAAGTGAATTTTCCGCGGACTTAGTAAACGTTTTTTCATATAGTTCCCGCTAATCTGCCTTCCTACCATAAATTAATTTACAGTTATTAACTGAATCGTGTTTAACGCGTTTTTATCACACTGATGACCTGCTGATCATTTTTACTTATCTTACTCGTACTTGCCCAAAGGTTATAAGTACCTACCTACCCTTCAAAAGAAGAACCTTCAAAGTTTTTCTTCTTTTCGCCTCCTTGTTATTTCACTGTTCACGTCCTCTGAAAAGTCTAGGCACTATTGTTTGGTTTAAATGGTCACGGGACCTTTCGCAAGTGGAACTTGTCGGAAACGGATGTTTCAACCCGTTCACCGTTAGCTAGTTGAGTAGCGTGGGCAAGGGAATTGTTAGAATACTCAGAGCTCGTCTTTACCATAGATGCTCCAACGTCTTCTCAGAAACTATGGGTCGAATCGAATGAAGTCCCTGTTCCATTAAGCCTTCAGAACTTAGTTTATATAGAGTTCCAGAACTTTTTACTGCACGAAATCTATCTGCCAAAAAAAAACAAAGAATTGCTCATGAAATTGTTTGGTCAGTAGAATAGGGTCTGCTTAGAAATATAATTGAGGCTCCGTCAACGTCTGCATTCCTCAAAGAATTCTTCCAATGCTGGGCTGTCCTACATACTCATCCACACAAATTAAGCTGATCATAGAAACCATCGAATTGAATATTGAAGTAGAAGTTCGATAAAAACAATGTTCTCCAATTCGCAACGGTCACATCTACACCGGGTCAGACTCCAGTTTACCGGATTTTTACGCGATATGTTCCATCAATCATCATTTGTAGAGTCCACATGTCGGTTATTCAGAACCTAGTCTTCGTAACCTCCTGAATGGTTTAATACGATGAAAAGTTTCAATCAGCAGGCCAGCCAATAGGACAATGAAGGGAGGGGGGATTGAGGAAGCGACGAGATGTTGGTGCAAGGAACGGACCCATCTTATCGAATCGTTCTATGGTACCTCGTTAGATAAAGAGATAATACCAGTGGATGACAGGAGGTGATATCCCCGGGGCAAACGGCGTCTCAATTCAGCCTCAATTGAGCCAATGAACCGATGTGGGTCAGTTCAAACTACCATCCTTCAAACATGAGAGTTCGGGCGGTTCTGCTCCAAGAGGCTGCAATCCTGCCTAATTGAATATTAACCGCGGCAAAATCTATTATTAGGGTATCCAGTTGAGAGATCCATTTCGGGTAATGTGGTTCCACTCGGTTCAATAGAGTATTTTCATGATATACATACGATGATATTATTCTTTCGAGGCATTACGCTATACACAATCTATATTCCGCTATACCAATCAATATTGTCCAAGAAACACTGAACCTCTCAAAATGCCAGATTTGAATTGTATTCTTCCTTAATTCCTGTGTAGATCTGCCTTCAAGGTGTCCAACCCTGGAGATCTTCGCGAGACACATACCTGCGTACCAACTTAGATTGCTGTGTACACTAAACAGATTCCTGAGATTCTTCCACTCTTGTATGCATGTAAGGAAATTTCAATAGATTGGCCGGCTGTAAGATGTGGAAATCCAAATGGCAGTCGACCCTGTAATGTACCCATACAGTCTCTCTCTGGAATAGGTCATGCATATATCTTCTCCTCAAGGTACCTTGCAATATTCCCAAATCACTACCCCCCTGCAAACGCCGATTACTTACGATCTAATGGTCCGATTCTGCTCAAACTTGGAAGGTAGTCGGGGGTGTGCCTCCAGATTGTTTCCATTCAATTCCACTACAATGGACCATCGGTAGCCATGGCGCATGTAAAAACATTACAAAAGGACAACATAATGGGGGGATCGTCCATGGGTTGATCGTTTTGATGTTGTCAGTTCAGAAAGATATCAACCCGATCGTGTACTTCTTGTTCTAGTCATTGAAACGAGGAAGCCTCTCTCATTTGGCAGTCGTTCCTCTTTGCTAAGCTCGGAATAAAATCGGCTCCGTGTCTGTCTATCCGTCTGAGGTCAATCCCTTTACCCAGCATAACTCTGAAACCATTCAACGGAATTTCAACAGATTCTAATTGTCAGCTGTAATAAGTTGTGGCAATCCTAGTAGTAGTCTATACGAACTAAATCACTCGCGACGAACTGGTGGAAACCCATTTCAATAAGATGAAATGATGCGTTAATGAAAAACGTCAATTTCCACGAAAATAATGAGTTACTAAGTTGAATCGATTTCGACGGTTATAGGCCATCCTCAGTAACAGTTCTTAGTATAGTCTACCCTTCTATGAACCCATAAAGACTCCCTCTAGGTACGGTGACCATACGTCCCTATTTTATAGGGACAGTCCCGATTTTAAGGCCTGAGTCCCGCAGTACAAAAGAAATGTCCCCATTTTGACCCATAGAGATGTTTTTAATCCAAATCATTGTGAAAAGTTTGTTAAATTTATTTTTTAAATGAATAATGGTGTCTATTTCTTTATACCGTACAGAATGTTATATCATAATAAGAGTACTGGATTGTGTCAAAGCATTACTAATCGTTCATATGAACAGTTCTTTGTCGTGTATTGAAATGTACGACAAAATAAGAAAAGACGACTCCTTGGTGAGAGGGCTTTCCCCAACGCAGATGTGCGATTGGAGCAGAAAGAGTGCCCCTGGCCCAAGTGAAAAAATTTAAGGAGAAAATTGTGTAAAAGGTTAATTTTTTTTTTTTTTTTTCCATTTCAAGTTAACCTGTTGTTAGTAAACCTGTTCAGTTTGTTCGTACAAAAACATATTCATTATGTGTTTGAAATGAATTTCTTTCTTATTTGGCCTGTTGATGTTGTTACAGATAAGTACGTAATTCCAAAGTGTCATTGATAAATAATATTACATATTATTATTAGTATGATACGAAGCTCTCAAACCATTGTGTTAATAGATAAAATACCCTTAAAAAATCACTTTTAAAGGGTTAAATTTTCAAAATAGGGAGGGCCCTATTCCATACCCCCCCGGATGGTCCAAGCCGTCCCGATTTACCTGAGAGAAATATGGTCACCATACCTCTGGAGGACATAGAAGCATTCTATCTTCCACTCAAGGCACCTATCTTGCAATATTTCTATATAATTTTTCACTGATCTTCATGTTTAAAATTTTTATTGATTGATCTTCATGTTTTAAGTTTTTATTGATTGATCTTCGATGATTTCATTATTGATACGACGATGATCCACTGTAATAGAGCCCAATGTCTCGTGACTCGATTTGTGACTAAGATGGTCTCGGTAGTCGTTTTTCTTCTATTTTGAACTTCAGGAGTTCGGAAGCTCTTTGCGGCGCCTGTGAGAGCTGGAAGAGGAACTCCCCTCCCCTGCGGCGAACTGAGGTGAAAGTACCTCCTTACAACTGGCAACTATAGGGGGAGCTCCTAGGGGAAATGAATGAAAGTTACTTCACCTTCTTCCGAGGCCCTCTTCGTCGTCTGATGAAATGTCTGTTATGACGAAATGTCGGTAGGAAGGTATATGTCTGACGGATTGGAAAAATATCGAATTCTCCTCGCCACCCCTGAACCGTCACGCCCCAAGATCCCTTTATAATGCCAATAACGACCACGCAATTTTTGGCGTTCACCATTTTAGATGAGCACAAAACTCGATTAAAATTCAAGTATGAGTATATGAGTATACATGAGTATATACATTGTTGCACTCTTGGTCGTCTTTGATCCATTTGTGTAATTTCAGGAAATAAGTTATTGGTTTAAAAATGTCCGTCAAATTCGGAATTTTCCATGTCAATTGACATCATTATCACCTTCTAGCATTCTGGTGTTAGAAGAGCACTCAAGGCAGGTAATCACTGGTAGTTCCGTCAAGATAATCTTGCTCATCTTATGAAACGCCATAACCTACCACTTAGTTATCACTGTATGTAATTTGCACCATCAGTATATCTACCTGCAGATCAGGGAATACACTAATCATATTATTATTTTATATTCTCGCAAACAACAATATGTGTTGGCAGAAAACGGATCTGCCCTCTCCAGAATACTAAGAATAATTATATCAGTAATATTTCAGTATGCTATACGCTCCGACCGACAAGATATCAAAGGGCCTAAATTTGACATTTCGATGACACGCCAAACCTATTCTAACGTTTAAATGTGCCATTCAATGCCACAAAAATAGATCTGACACAGATACTCAGGATTTTCGAAGAAAAATTTAGTACAAAAATGGCAAAGTTTTGAAAATATCCATTTTTGGATATTCTGATCGAAAATTGTGCCAATTATCAACAAAATATACCCAGTGGGGATCAAAAATCGTTAATTCTTTCAGGTGTTAAGGTAAAATCACGAATAAGGCCATTGTAGCTTATTAGAACCGGCATTTTCGTATATTTCGTAGCTCACAATTTTTATTTAAGAGTTGTTTAAGGGTGCGCGGGACGATGGGCTCGGGAAGCACCTCAACCATGCCCCAACGCAGATCGAAAACCTGTTTCTTATTTTTCACGTTTGTGATTTTGAAAATTCATCGATTTACGTATGTTCCACAATAACAATGACATAATTTATGATCTGAATCATAATTTTAGGTTTATTCCATCCAGAGAAAACTGGGAAAAACCAAGGAAAAGCCCGATTTTCATCGGTTTCTTCCAGTTTTCTCTGGATGGAATAAACTTAAAATTATTATTCACATCGTAAAGTATGTCATTATGATTGTATAATATACGCAAATCGATGAATTTTCGTAATCGCAAACGTGAAAAATAACAAATGAGATTTTGAGTTGCGTTGGGGCATGGTCCATCCCGAGCCCATCTTCCCTCACACCCTCGTCAATTTATTCTTATTTATTATTATTATGATAATAATAAAATGTTATTAGGTAGTTGAAAAATAAGAAAATTGCTGATTGTTCGTTGAACATTTGCTCATTCAGTCGTTCATAGATAGTTTGGATCAATACCGTACATCGTGCTTAAAATCCCTCGTACCAAGGCACTGAAAATAGTTTGACTCCGAATGCTCCTGTTGCGATTCACTGATCCAAACCACTAATATGACACGTGACGTTTTGGATCAGCTCCCGTTCATTTCCGTCCCCGAAAGCGCCACTTCAGTCTTCAGTGAAATCCATCCAATACACGCGGTCATTACTCTGCCTTCACGCTACCCCATTATCTATTATATTTTAGGTATAATGCCCCCCCCCCCCCCCCCCCCCCCCCCCCCCCCTCTCCTTCCCATATTATCATCAATGGAATAATAATCGGTGTTTTCCCTTGTGAGTAGAGCAAGCCGAAAAAATTAACCTATTGTATAACGAAAAATGAAACCTTGGAACATACACTTTTTAAAAAAAAAGGGGGTTGAATGTCCAAAACGAGGAAAACTTTTACCTTGGTAGGGTGAAAATTAGTTACGTAACGGCGCTTGTAATTTATTGCATCAATGGTTCGTAGATACAATACGGCACCATAAAATAAGACATTATTTTGCCCACTATTGAAATTTTTAATTGAAAATACTGAGCTCTTGTTGAATATCCTTGTAGTTTTCCTAGCTGTCGTTATTTTTGCGACGAACGATTGACATTTCATGTACCTGATCATCGACCTACCAATGTTTCCAATAAAACTTTTATACCTAATACAAATTACAAAACTATACTTCGAGTTGAACTAAAAATGTCACTGTGGGTAAGTACTTGAATTCGTTGAGTCAGAAATTCGATAAACTAAAGTTCTTATTCTTCCCAAACGTTGGAATTTTCTGTGTATTGTACTGAATGTTTAGAGAAGGTCGTTAAAAACCATGAAGGTAACAAACAATGTCGGGTTTTTGGAACTGATTACCATCGTCCTTTGGGGGAAAAATCATGGATCGCATGAGAGTGAGCAGAATTTTTTGACGGAGGAGTGTAAATGAGAAAAACCTCGTGTTTGCATTTTTGAAGGCCTCCTGTCGCTGTCTGGTACGAGGCGATTAAATTATCGCCCAGTCCAGATGATAGCGGCTATCATTATTTTGGTTTTGTTCAATCATCCGTAACAGTTGCATACTGGCGTGACGGAATGTTTTTGTCGGAGGAGAAATCGAGATCTGGAGCAAACAGATAATACTTCGAACGTGATTGGTTCATGATTGCAAATCGGTTCGAAGAATTGTAGTCCAGTCAATATAGGAGAAAATTCGTCGAATGAAAACAAATTCTGGGGTAGTTTTGTTCTGAGTGGATTACCATGTATTTTGAGGTGCTGAATCCGAATCCGAAGAGTCCTACATTTTAAAATGGCCGGAACCATGAATTATGGCCAAAAAAGTGGGACTTTTTTCAGTTTTTCGCATGTAATTCGGAAAATATCAACTTTTCGGAAAAAACGTCCGTATACGAAAATAAACAAGACAAAATTCTCTACAATTTATGACCATAACAATTTTTACGCAGGAGCGACCGTTCAGGCGCTAGAGCGCGTTGATGTCGAGGCGTTCTGACTATGGCTATGGAGCGCTGGAAAGGCGGCCTCTTGCCTCTGCGCGGCTGCTGGAATGCTGTTATATCAATTCATATTCACTTGTGATGTATTATATCATAATAAGTATTATAGTACATATAATTGTGTTATATTTATGTAAGTACCATAATCATGTATTCATGAAATTTCATATTTTGCTATGAAGGAAGAGGTCAAAAAAATATTAGATACGTAGTAAATGTTTTACTTAGTCTTAATTGTATATTAACATGAAATTTCATTAAAAATCCAATTCTTGTTACATAATAAATTCAAAATATTCAAGAAATTACAGTTAATCTATTTTATATCATTCAAAATTCAATAAATCATTCAATAGTAATCACAATAATTATTGTTATTGCAATCGTCGACGTTTCGGCTGGGGTGCAGATTTTGACGGTTGTGCAGCGTCATCTTGTATCAACTCTGGGCTTGGGAGGCACTTCTCCGCCATTATGGTCAGGGACGAAAGTGTTTCCCTCAGTTCCTCTGCTTCCAATGTTGGGGGGGGGGGTTATCTTCTTCCTCACTGAAACTCAGTGGCGTAGCTAGACCTCAGGAGGCCCGGGGCGAATTCGATTTGAGAGGCCCCTTTTTTGTAACACA
>JAEMON010000006.1:19121187-19137578 GCA_030264115.1 Lygus lineolaris | reverse complement strand
CGTATTGTGTTGACCGGATCTACTAGGAACTCTCTAATATCTGACCCTGAAATCGAAATAAAAAATCCAAAAAAAAATTAAAATGTCAATAATATTAAAAGAAAAGATGAGTTCGTTGGCCAGAATTTTTGGAGTACTCCAAGGGGTCAAATTTTGAAAATTTAGTCAAAAATCGCTAAACAAAACGTGTTTTTTGAGGTTTTTGCTGTAAATTACCACGTTAAACATAGGAACATATGGTATATTCGGAATCAGCGTGGAATTTCCTATAAGAATCACCCACCAAATCGGTTAAAATTATTCTTTGAAAATTCGCTCATGCTGCATGAATGAATGAATTGTTTTCACTTTCAATTAATCCTTCACTTTCAATTAATCCTAATTTTACCTTCCTTGAAGGTAAACGGTTTAATTTATTCAATGTGAAATAGGTTTAGATAATTATAAAAATACAGTGCAGTTTCTCCCGCAGTTTCTCAAAAATTATTTCGAATTTGTAATTCTGAATTCCTCTATAAGTACGAGTAGATCCTGCCTATATCGGCCGGTATAAAGAATGAAGTTGTTATTGAATTCTAGCTAAATACTGTAAAGGTAGAGAAGTTTTTGGTATAAATCATTTGTAGCATTTAGGTCTAGCACATACCAGTTCTTTTCACAGTACATTCATTAACTTTCTGGGCCTGTTAGCACAATATCTAAATTTAAGATTTTCAACGGAGGTAGGTACCTACATAATTTGATATTCCCCTTGGATTTTTATAAATTTTCCTGTAGATTTTGAATCGATAGCAGAGCAATCTGTCTAGTTGACTGGTATGAGCAATGTGTCTATTTTTTTCGCATGGATAGGTTAACTATCTTTAGAAATGAGGCTCTGACTCATAATGGGTACGGCAATGACTACTCAGAAAGTGCTAAAAACGCGCTAGGTAGGCACATTGAGGAGTAGGTAATTCGTTTCGAATAGAACTTTATGGTCGTAAGATGCAGTCTTGGAGTATATGGAAAAGGTCAAGGAAGGCAAAGGAAAGGATCGAAAGGTGGGGCAACCTCAGCGAAAGTTCGATTTGAGCTGGGGGGCAAGTTTTGGGTATCAGGCGCTCTTCATTGTGCTTGGACGAACCAATTTTAGTGCTATTCTTTCGTTTGAGGGTTTTTTCGTGATTTCTTAGGTATGTTCCAACTTACGGCAGTGCAGGTAATAATCGAATATTGCCTATTACTGATCCAATTGTGATGAAATTCATAGGCAATAATTGTCTTGGAGTCAACCCTCATCTACCCTCCAAATTTTAGCGAAATCTGTCCATTTATTACTGAAAAATCGAGGTTTACTGAAAAAAAAACGACGAAACCAACATTGTTCAGAATGCCTTGCCAAAAAGCAAGTGGAAATTTTGATTTTGGAGAGAATAAAAAATGTGTTTATTTTATTTTATTTATCTCATTGCTACGGGCGAACCCAATTACATGATTATAGAAATATAACAACATTTGCCAAGTGAGCATAAATTACTTAAAGTAGAAAAGATACAAATCACAGAAAGATATACTTTAATATGAACAATTTCAATGCTTCCTTGGGTAGTGAAGTAAGAAACCAAAATTGTGTTAAGATGACTGTTGTGCATAAAATTTCGATTAGAATCCGAATTCGCTATTAAAGTAGTGGTCCCCATTTGAAATAACGAAGTTAGATCCCGTTTTGGCTTGTCGGCGATAGCCCAGATCTGAGGATAGAGGATTATCTATTCAGCGGGGGTAGGTATTGTTATTTTTTGTGAAGCCTTATAAGCCGGGAAAAAAGACTGGTCCATCCTTTAGGAACCACCCCTTATTTTCGAAACCCAAGGCATCATTATAGGTATTAAGAACTTGAATTAGGTACCATACTCAATCTCTTAAATCTAACCAAATAAAATATGAAGGCGGACACTTATTTTTTTACCAAATCATACAAAACAGGAGACTTATTTGTTTGCCAAATCATACAAAACATTATTTAGGTAATCCTAGCAAATGATCAATTTACTGCTTGGTAAATGTATTTCAAGATTAGTTCGGTCTCGTCTGCCTACTCCGATATGTCACTTGTATTTTGGATGGTTCGATGTCGGTTTCATCCTCCTGCAAAATTTGATAATGTTGAGAGCATCGCACCAACCGTTCGCTCCAAAAGAGCAGAAACACGAGTGTGAATCTCAAATCTTCTCTAGTAGGCAACTCCCCGTTCAAAGATCAGCTGATCAAATGCAACTGTTTTCCGATTTCACCGATTCGTGTTTCTTGTTTATTTTTATACCTAAGCTTCGTTAGTTCACGTTATGAAGGACCTACTACGAGTACAACTCTTGGATGATGATAATAGTAACTCAAGAAAAATAATGATTGTGACCCTCGGGATAAGGTAGGTAATTTCCTACTATAAAATCTATCTAAATATCACAATAACCGGAAAGTGTATTGGGCTAATAGGAATGAATGGGCTTATGAGGAATGAATTATTCAATGGGATCCTTAATTACAGATGGGTGATCTGTAAAGAAAAATAATAAACCGTTGTGTGTCAATTTGCTGCGGGTTTTTTTAGTAGGTATGTATCTCAGGCAAATATTTAGCCTTCCAACGTTAACGTTCTATTTCATCTTATCCAAAGGATCGAACCTACTCTTCTATTTATAGAAGGTGTTTGAAATTATTCCGGGCTGGGGTTTCTGAGAAACCCCTAGTCTTCTTGGAAACCATAGAAATAGAACGAACTTGATTTATTTACCTATTGGAACTCACACAGCTACCAATCGGAACTTGAATCCTTGGGAATTTTATCGTAGAATGGCTATTACGTACCTTCTTGACTTGATTTATCGAATTTGAAAAAATCCTAATTTGATGTACCTTGTCTTTGGAAAGTTAAAGTTGACATCTGTGGTGGAAGATTCCTTAATTTACTATCATTTTGAAAGTGATCAAAACTGTTCTAGCATCTGGTCTTGTACAAAAAAATTGAAATTCAGTAAACCATCGAAATCGTTGAATATATCCGACTTTAGTCAAATTTTAAGGGCACCTACCTGTGCCTAATGGACTGGACCATGCTTGATCCCTCACATTCACAAAAACCAATTGCAAGTAATTCAGAATGCGTTTTATTGCGGCAAGAAGACCATATCAAGCCTTATTTGTCAAGTATATTTATAAGCCAATAACAAGCCACATATTATTGTCCTTGCAAGCCTGTGTCCTACCTTGCACTCCTTATCTCAGAGGTCAACCTTGAAGCGAGCGGAGCGAATCACCCAGTCACGGCTTTGAGATTTCGCAACCTTTGTGTACCAGTACCTCTCAAGAGGATAGGTACATGGATAGGTATATTGCGAAAGGCGGAGGCGTTGTTTTATTCAGATTAATATAAAAAAAGAAAGACTCCACACGACAAAAATACCGATCTGTCGGATGCGAGTAAATTATACAAACACTCAAGCTATACCTACTGTAAATTTATATATTGCCGAGCCTGGACAAGTGATACCTGGATTTATCCAAAGTATTCGGTATTCCATGGGCCCCTCAGCCATCGTTTCGAATAAAAACTTACCATAAAACTACGTAGGTAACTACCAAAATTATAGCAAGTAGGGGTTCGTGTTCTTTGAGATACTGGAGATTCTCACATTTGCGAGTGCGCAATCGCTGCAACAAGTATCTTGATTGCGACGTTATAATTTATTACTATTACCCACCTATTATTGTTATTATTATTATGTAGGTAATGGCTTTTACCTAGCCGGTAACTTACCATGAAATCTAAAGTTATTTCGAGCCCAAGCTATTGAGTGCAGCTGCTATACGGCGGAATATTGGTATAGATATGTATTCCTGTAGGACTCAGAAACCGAAATTTTAACAGTTTTAGACGCCTCGTAATTTATTTGTGCGCAGCCTAATAATACCAGTTTGAATGTGACGAATTCATGTGGGTCCGTTATGACCTAACCCGGACTACCACAAAAAATTTCGCGATTCGGGATTTTATTCGACGTGAGTTATGGCGTCGGTTCATTGGTTTCATTTATACAATCAAAACCTCCCACTGGGGTTGAAATGTTGAATATTTTTTGACAGATTCATGTTTGGGACGGTTGAAAATTGGGCTCGTATTGTCGAAACGGATGAAGTTTCTTCATTAAAAAACGCCCTAACCATTTGAACGTTGTAATGATCGACCCACTCTATTCCACCGTGACGTCATGTATCGGGAATAGGGTCAGAATTAATCAAACACACCTTACCGCCGAGCTTTCGGAAAATATATTTCCATTGTCAGGGCTTGAAGGCCATCAATTACCAGGAGACAGCACACTGCACATCCCCAACAGAATTTTGCAACCAAATCCAAACAATTTACTTAACAATGTGAAGCTGCATCAGCCAGTCAAATAGGTTCTAAATATAAAACATCTAGTCAAGGAACTTAGACATAGTCAACAAACTTTCAAACTGGGCACAAAAACAACATACAGCTCAGTGGCTTTACAATTTCAGAATAACTCTGATAACAAATCCCCCTGATGATGGAAATATATTTTCCGAAAGCTCGGCGGTAAGGTGTGTCTGATTAATTAATTAGTGAGCATGATTAATTAGTGAGCATCAGATTTCCATGGAATTTGCTGTCAAGGACCACTGAATTCCTCTACGCCATGCGTAATAGTGGGGATCTCTTGAGAATCCACAAGCATTATCGTGCTTTTTCCGCTCCCTGTCTAGACGTGTGATCGTTTCTTCAAGTCAGTTGACTAAAAATATAATCTGCCATCCTCACTGACGAGCTCAATTAACGGGTCAGAGTCTTCTATATTTAGAGTTCTGGTGATATCGCATTCAAATATCGAAACTCCAGTCTCTCTAGTTTCCTCATTAAAATTGACTGCTGAGAGCGAGAAATCTTTAATGAGAATGGCAATCAATTGGATGTCTCTATCTGAAAGGTATTTTCATTAATTGAGAAAAGTCATTGGGAGCGTTGATATGTTGGTACTTAGATGAACACTTGTTTTTCAATTGAAACTCCAGAATAATGAAAATAACTCAATCGATGTAATATGTCTGGTACAAAGGTAGCCTTACTTATAAACTAGATAGAGTAGTTTGGATACATTTGGAAAAAACGGTTTTCTGGTCTCTATTATAAACCAAGATGTAATTTAACTTCAGGTCTTCGTGGTAGTGAATGTTTGTATTTCTATAGACCTATTACGGTATATACGTTATTATTTATCATATTAAAAAATGTGTTCAGATAATTTAATTTGTTAAACCTTTGTTACAGGAAACAAGAACTGGATACATCCTCCCGATACACTTCAGAAGGGCCATATCGCCTATCTTGTCAAAGTAAGCATCGATATTATTTCATATAGAATATTTGTTTTATAGCCGACGGCCTTATCTGGCGGAATAAACCGGTTCCCGTGAGATCACCTAAGTTAAGCTGTCAGCTGCGTGGTTGGTACTTGGATGGGTGACCGCCTGCATGGCTGGGACCACACATCTCAGTATTTTCGCGTCGGGCCGTCGGCGATCCCCTCTCCACTCAAGGAGATGAGGCGATGAGTAGAGAGCAAATTCTGATCCTCCCGTTGGCCGAAAATCCAGCCTTAGATGGTTGTTTACTTAACTATTTGTTTTATCAAAGAAATCAAATTAAACTTGCATTCCGACAATTACTGAACCAACCAGAATGATTAGGTATTCAAACTTGAATTGATTGTTTTGTTAGTTAGATAGAGTTTGCCTACTAATTGAGTACCTACAGACTGTCTGTTCTGTGATGCTTGTTCCAATCATATGTGTTCCATTTCCAGTTCATGGGAAGCACAGAGGTGGACCAGCCAAAAGGTATAGAAGTAGTAAAGGAAGGCATTAGGAAGCTTCAGTTCAACCAGCAGCTCAAGAAATCCGAAGGCACGAAAATGTCTAAAGTTGAGTTAACAATCAGTATAGACGGAGTCGCTATTCAAGAACCTAAAACCAAGGTAAGTATATACCTGTCTATATCAAACCAAATAAGTAACTGCTTCAAAACCTTGATATATGTGCAAAAACTCTCCGCGAATGTCGGAAAACTGTTGGTGCCGAGAGTCATTGGTCATTTTTGTGACAATTTTCAAATTGATACTAGTTTCGGCAGATAGAGAGTATAGCCCCCAGTCTTGAACCTAACGCTATTGTTATTACGATTTTAATCTATTTTATGAATGTATTTTGAGTTTGTAACAATGTCCACGAGTATTTCATCATTTGAAGGTTTAAAATGGGGTGTTAGACTGCATACAAATGCTCCTTCAACGCGGAATCCGTGATGAGGTCAAGGATTCCAGTGGTCCTACGACACAAAAACATCGCCGGACGCGCACTACAGAGACCGCGGAAGGTCGAAAGACTACTCAGCTCGTCCAGATGAAATAGGAGGTTGCATAAGAGATTCTGCTACTGCTGAGGGTCGTAGGATCCCAGTCCTAGAAAAACACTCTCTGTCACTTCCACCCCAATCATACGATATCAGGCGGAAAGGGTGTTTTGCTCGGCGCCTCGCCAACAAGCTGTGATACTGGTAGTTTGGCCACTGAGTCAACTACACGATTACCGCTTATTCCGACGTGCGGAGCCTAACCGCAGCAAACACGTTGGCGAGTCTGTTCCTGTTTGTTCGTTTTGTTTTTCTATCTACGCCGTCTCCTGCCTTTTTTTGATGGAAGGTGAACTCTCACTTTTTATAGCAGACCTCCCCCTCGCCCCATCTAGTGTCAGTCTGAAACGAAAGCCGGTTTTTTACAGGAGGCCCCAAATTGTGACAAGATCAACGACCTCAGAGGCTTTTAAAGGACCCTTCTGGTGCTCCTCCTGACCAGATCAATCACACCGATTTTAACTGGTGACAGATTTGGGGATGGCCCTGCATTCTCACAGTCATTTTATTTATTTGAGCACATCCTGCTTTTTTGTAGCTCGTCTAATTTTCAAAAACTGCAGTACTTCGGTTCCTCTAAGGGTGCCTTGGCAGTTAGATCCCGACAATTTTATTATCATCCTAATTATTGCGAATTTTTCAGTAGTATGTTATTGTTGGAATGTGGGCAGGCAGGAGGCGTCATTTTATGTTCTTCCATTCTTCGAAAACGGTATAGGACTCATTTTGACTACAGTAGGTATTTGACTACAGTAAGTCTTCTGTTAAGGGGCCAGGGACCCATGTAATTCAGTTTTTTCCATTTTTCTCAGCCAATTTTCGATCCGTTCTGATGCGGCATTCTTCTTGTTTTTTCGATTCTCCAGGGGGATCAGCTATGTATATTTTTAATCTCGAAATGTTGAATTTTTCAAATCCCTTAAAAAAAATTACATTGGCATAAAGGCACCTCATCCCCCGGAGAATGATACAATAGGAAGAATCGCATCAAAATCCGTTGAAAATTGGCTGAGAAAAATGGGAAAAACTGCGCAACCCTAAGATGGTTAGGGGAGTTGGTTATCCGTGTTTTAAACTTATTGGTCCTAAGTAGTGATAATCCTATAGTAAGAGTTCTTACAAACCCTTCGGTAGCTGAGATTTAGGCATTTTTGAGGACATTTTGGGCTCCTTCCCTTGCCCCCTTGATTACGGAGTATATAATTTGCCATGACTTGGCAACGTTAACCATCATTGAAAATACTCAACCCCAGTCCATGAGGAGTTGCCATATCGTATTTCCAACTACAACCAAGCTACATATTTTACTACGTTCTTCATCATTAGTACAAATTGATGGATTTGTCCCTATCTCTAATGAGGTCAAGAGAATAATGAATCCTGCTGTGAACCTAATCTGATGGGAACTCATCGCATTCCCACCCGCCGTTTTCATGACGGATGTTTTATTTCCTCCTGTAGCGTGTCGTCTGTTTTTATGAGGTTGGTGTAAATTATTTCGGTACACACTTTTTTTTGTCATTAAGTAAGGGAAAATAGTTAAGAATCTTGACTAATTAAGCTTATATTTTTAAAGAATGAAATAGTTTTTTCTGTTTTCAAAGAGGGAGCCGAACCCCTGGAACCTACCCACTATCCGACACAGGATATCCATTTAATTTCACGTTTTCGCTTCCGAGTCTACCAAGGTAGTGAAAGCATTGTTTTCACTTTTGGGAGGTGAACAATTTTTTACCTCCAAAATCAAAATTTCAACTCATTTTTGAGTTTTATACCTTCCTGAACAATTTTGGTTTCGCGTCTGTCTGTCGGTCTGTCTGTCTTGTGTGTAAGTCCTGGAATCCTTGCAACACGCATAACTTCCACAATTTCCATCCGATTTTGATGAAATTTTCAGGGATCACGCGGGTTAGGCCCTAGATGGTCCCCTATGAAATGCATTACTAGCCGACCAACGGTAGCCTCTGTGCTTGCGTAAACGTGAAATCCTCGAAACATCAATTTCTCGCGACCTAATGGTCCGGGGAAGCTATGTGCCACACCCAACTTGGCAGACGTTTTGTACTCTTAGCTCCTCTATTTTAGGTCGGATTTCCATTATTCGTTTGTAAGGAGTGGCCTAATTTGCAACTCGGCCGCTGCTCTTTTTGCCATCAAGCCTCCAAAATTCCTAAACATCAGAATGCTTCAAGAACCTGTGTACTATGATTGCAGAGAATAATGCACCAGTACCCTCTTCACCGGATCTCCTACTGCGCCGACGACAAGGGCGAGAAGAAATTCTTCTCCTTCATCGCTAAAGAAGGAGCAGATTCTGAGAAACACATGTGTTTCGTATTTGTGAGCGACAAGCTGGCTGAAGAAATAACGCTCACGATCGGTCAAGCTTTTGAACTCGCGTACAAGTAAGTTGAAAATGCGGCCACCAGACTTCTTGTGGATATTCCAATGTTCATTCATTATTCAAACCTGTGAAATAGCACTAATGACGCTGAAATGGGGGTCTGCGCATTAGAAACGAAAATTTAAAAAATTCATTGATTATGTCATTTGGGTTGCCATGACTAGTACAATATACCTACTATTTTTATTATCAGGACAAGAAACTTTTTGTGGGACGAGAAATCGTCATGAGGAAATTTGATCATTTGAATTTTTGGCTGTGAAGTACGCACGTCACATGAAGAACTAGGTACACCCTGCCATCCCTTTCAAAAGCCGTTCGTGGATGATGTAAAGTAATCAGCTGATCGCATTTCGTTAAGTGAAAATGACATCACACTCACGAAAGATGAGTAGTGTCCATTTTGTATATATATAGGGATGGCAAACAATTTCAACCTATCGATATATCGATCTTCCGATATAGGTATCGCAAACAACATATCGATAGCATGAATATATTAGTCTAAATATATCGATATTTACAGTAGATCGGGTTTCCGATATATCGAACCTAAAATTGTTGTTATAACCAGAAAATTACTGTTGAATGTTTTGAATGTGTCAATATCGGGCTAAAATACTATATTAATTTACTGAGAAAATACTATGAAAAAGACCATATTATGCAGTTAAAAAACCAGAATATATCGGTGCAAAGATTTACACTATATCAAGTAGTTAGCGTGTTGTCTACTCTTCTGGAGTAGTCTTGGAGGGGAGAGCAAGTGCTGCCAACTCTGTCTAGCCTTTGCGATGAAATAAAGATTTTAATTATATTATTCAACTCGACAATCGACTATGTTTGTCACCTCAAAATTTAATTAAAAAAATATTGTTTGAGGTGGTTTAAAAAAAGGATAGCCTGCATTTAAACACAGCCCATAAAGAAACAGTTGTTCAAACATTTTCTTTAAAGGCGCTTATTGTTATGTCGGACCCAATTTTTCGATATCGATATGTTGGAAGATAAATATCGATATTTGTGATATATCGATTTATCGTTGCCATCCTTATTTGTGTATGGGCCAAAAGAGTATAATATCCTTCCTCTTGTTAACAGTGAAAAGCTTAACGCAGGTTTAAGAATGGTTCTTGTCAGTTTTTATCATTCAATAATAATGACGATTGACCGTTCGGCTTTGCCGTGAAACACGGAGAAATGCAGCAATGTTTCCCTAACATGGGAAAAATGGTAGTTATCCTTTTCCTAGCTACCAATTCAAAATTTACGAAAGAGCATTCATGCTTATATGCAGGGTATTGTTTATAGCTCAACAACGGATTGAGATACCGCTCATAGAATGGCCACAACTCGAAAGTGCTACTTTTGGGAAATCGACTTTAAAATCTTTCAATTTCTTAAAAACCATCCATAGATATTATTAGTTAAGTTGGGTAGGATCTACGGAACCTAATACTATCTATGGATGGATTTAGAGAAATTGAAACACTTCAAAGTTGATTTCCCAAAAGTAGCACTTTTGAGTTGTGCCCCTTTATTAATATATAACCAAAACTTGCTCTCTTATTTCCACTTTTTATACCGCTTTTCAGGAGGTTCCTAGAGACGTCAGGCAAAGAACTTGAAGTCCAAAGGAGGGTGATGGTGCTCCAACAACGAGTAAACCAGTTGGAAGCTGAATCTTCTGCTCTTCGTCAAAGACTTAGCGATGTCCTCAATGGTCAAGCTAATGTAAGTCATTATCTAATATTCATGTTCCTCGTAGTATTAAAGCACTACTTTTGCATCCTCACTAACGAAGTTAGGAAGCTATGTATTCGTGCTAGAATTATAAAAAGTATTGCTGTCCTCCAAAATCAAAATTTCCACTTTCTTTTTACGTTTCAGAGCTTTCTGAAACGTGCGGGTTAGCCCCGTGATGGTCCCCTATAAATTGCATCGCCATCGGACCACTACTAGCGTGAGCGCATGCGCAAACTTGAATTTCCTGAAACCCCGTATCTCAGTTAATAATTGACCTATTTTTCTCAAATTTGGAGGGTAGTTGGGGGCGGACTCCAAGACAATTGCGTATGAATTTCGTCACGATTTGATCAGTAATAGCTACTGCGCAAACGCCAACTTGAAATTTGTTATCGTAGCCGTAACTCTGTTACTACTCGGCCAATTGGGTGACATTTTCTGGCATTGTATGGAGTATCCTCTTGACGGTCTCCAATTAATTTCATAGCCACCGGACTATCAGTAGCTAGTGCGCATGCGCAAATTCACATTTCTTTTCTTTTTTCGTGAATCTATCGGGAAAACTCGGTGGCGAAAGGTGAAGCTAACTATAAGTAATAAATTTAAGTAATAAAATTCTACTGCACTGTACTAGAAGCTCAACACAAAACAAGGCGCGCCATTTGCGATGTCATTGGGATATCCCGTCTAGGGCCACCCATTGCGAAGCTAACCTAGGGATAACTAACTCCCACTGTTGAAGCCATGGTGAAACGGAACTGACGCTAACTCGGAGATTCCCTTGACTCTGAGAGTTAGCTATCTCGGACTTTAACTCTAACATGGTGAAATCCACCATTACTGATTCTATACGTCCATGTTACAAAAGTGAGGAAGCTATACTGCTCAGCCAACTTGGCAGACGTTTTTTTAACATGATTACTACATGAATATCTATTTAATATTGAAAAAGGTAACTATCCTTGTATCATCCAACTTTTTTCCAGGTAGACACCACATTATCCAGAATTGTTGCATGTAGCCAAGTTTATAACGTCTGAATATTGAATAGAGGTTTGCTCCAACCGCACTAAGTTCATAAACTGATTCAGAGAAGAACCAACTGCTCACATTTAGTTCATAGAACTGCGTTCTAGCCGTGTTTTAGTGCATTTCCCCGTCCACTTGCGTCCCTGACGGTGTCCTCTGCACAGAATAGGTAGATAAGGATTTCAGAGTGCATTTGCGCGCTGTTCCCTTCAATTGTTTTCAGCCGATTATTTTGAGGAATCGATTTTGGAAGATACTTCAATCGACTACTTCCTTCAATATGAATTTATTTCATTATATTTGTTTTTTTTTTTTACGAGTAATTTCGGGCAAGCCCAATTACACCGGAAAATTCAGCCAAGCAATAAATTAAAAGTTATGCGAATTAGAACAAAATACTAAGTTGAAAATAAGAAAACACCAGAGAAAAATCAGTTTAATGTTACAATAAATAATGGAAGAAAAAGAGTAGTGCACCATGAATAGTAACAGAAAATCACACCAAAACCTAATGCTAAGACTGCAGGTAATTAGGGATTTGAGATCAAATTGGTAAGAGAATGAATGAAAAAGTCAAAATCAGGATTTAAAACTAGGAGTTACTAACTAGAAGTTTCTACCTAGAACGTACGGCGAAGAGGAAGGAAGAACGTACGGCTAGGATGGGAGTCAGAAGTCCAACCCTAGACAACAAAGCCGGGCAGGACAGGACCCTGGCATGGATCGGATTGTAAACTCTGCCCAATAAAAACCTTCTGAAACCTTCCTAACATTTCACGGCAAACGCTAGGCTACCGAGCGGATTAGTTACAGGCGTGGGTTATTGAAACTAAAAGTTTCTTGAACTAATTTTTTTTCAACCAGATTTAAGCCGTTGGAACAAACCTTAGATCTGAAATGAGCTCAAAACCTGATGAGAAAAGTTGGACTTCATTATTTGGAGCTTGAAATCAAGCGACTTTGATAGATGGTCAAAGTGCTAAAAAGTGAAATAACGGGACATGTTACGTCACTAAAGTAGTAACAACCTATCGTAGGGGGTGTAGAATTTACCACTGATAAATCACTCATTCCATGTCTACAGGACTTGGATTCCTACATGAGGAGGAACAAAATCACCAACATGCTGGTCGTGGATGATGTGACTCCAAAACCAAGTGAAGCTACGAATGGGTCGGCATCTCCACAAATTGAATCCAACGGTAAACCTTATGTCTTTGCCCTTTACCCTTCAAGCAGATAAGTCTAAACTCTGCCAGAGTTACATTGTAATATAGCTCTCGGAATAATGCTTCCTTGTTCAATCTCCATAGATCGCCTAAGACACAAATTATTTATGATTGATTAATTGATTATACCTATAAAAGCCTTGAATTACCTATAAATTGATTCATCATGACAAGGTTGAGTTTTGTGGTGTTTCAAATAGGTCACTCACTGTTGTTCCCCATAGACAAGCCCAACTATATGCAGATGTCGTCAGGCCCTTGAAGTAGGCGCTACACTAGCAATCATTTTGATCAAACGATTGAATCAATTTATTGAGTCAAGCGTGATTGACCGTCTAGAAACCCGTTTGACGCTTGATGCAAGCATTGACGGTGATTGATAGAAAGTTTGAATGACTCAATCGATTGAAGAGGGCGCTTGAAAGATCTAGGGGCATTTCCGTCAAGCATTGCGTCAGTCACTCAGTCGAAACCATGCCGTCCGCTACAAAAACCGCGCTTGATACAATCGTATCTTCCACTGATGAGGGGGTTTTGATCAAAGGATTGAAGTGCTGATTGAGGTTGATTGAAGCGCGTGTCAATCGATTGACTCAATCGTTTGATCAACATTATTGATCGTCTAGGGCCTCCTTAACGCCACATCACACAAGCGGGTTTTCAGCAGTTTTTGATTTCCTGAGATTTTCCCTGGCTGGAAGTTGAAGAGGAATATATGGAAATCTTCAGATGCCGCACATTCTGCCGGCAAGCAGTTTTATTAGTAGGTATGGGGACTCTAACGTCACTACAAGTTTGAGGTTTCAGGTTTTCAGGTTTCGTCAAAATTCAGCTGTGTCAAAAACTCGAGTGGCGCCTACCACCATGGTTCACGGTAGGCACTCTGCCTAACAAGCCTCTATTTACACAGGCAGGTATAGGAAAAATGAAGTTTTCTGTAGATTTCCTCGAATATACGGGCTTTTTTCAAGACCTCCTACTCTCTACTATAATTGTTCAACTTTTCAAGAGAACTTTTGCATTGTTACCAGTCTTGAAGAATTGTCTGGATTTTTTTTCCACCAGATAGCATTTTTCCTATGGTTTCCCTACCATGTCTTCTTGTTTGGTTTTTTTTTTTTTTTTTTCAAGATTTTCTGCAATAAACTACTATGTTGCCAATCTTAAAATTGCTAGTTATATCAAATTATTCTGCTTGGAAATAACGTAATAAATCTAGAACCTAGAAGAGTGTGGCTGCGCCTTCACCAACACGAAGTGGTCACAATCACAAAATTGCTGGGGTTTAGCGCGTCCATTCCATTCGTACTTCCATGCTGTTACCTTTCCAAGGGTTGTCTGCCAGCTCTTTTTCTTGGACAAAATCTCGTTCGAGAAAATTGAAATGTGTTCTAAAACAGCCCGAGACCAGAAAAAAGCTCCGCCAGGATGCCCAACGTGCTGTAGAAAAGTCCCCTTCTTCCTCCTCAACTTCTAGCCAGAAAAGCTCTGAAAAAGCTGAAAAACAGCTCGTGTGATGTGGCCTTAATACACTAACCTCTACTTACTCCATATAGTGAGGAAGTAAAAGGACGAAGACCCGTTCACCAAGGGTCTTGATGACAATGTTTTTGGAATAACGAGTGTAACACACGAGTGTGTCACACTTTCTTGTCTATGAGGATGGAAAGTACCTGCATAATTATCTTACTAATGTAAGATTTACCTTCATCCAGGTCTTCTAGTGAACTTCAACGAAGCACCCATCTCTTCTCCACCCCTCCTAGGCCCGACAGTGCCACCAGTACCGCCACGCTCCTTCGAGAGAAGTTCACCTCTCATAAAGTAAATTCAAATAACATTAGTAGTTCCTGTTACACAATAACTACTGATTTATTTTGTTTTATTTTCATTTTTAACTCAACAAACAATTATCTAACGGTGTCAACATTTTGTAGACTTGATTTAATTTTATTTGATCAAATCGTGTAATAAACAGACATTTGAAATATACTGAAACTGAAAAATAGATCTCCATTTTCGTTGTGTATTTCGTAAACAGTTTTCCCCTCTACTACAATTTGTATTTGTGGATTCTCCGCTGTTTCAGCGAGTCCCCTGCAGTTGGAACCAAGCTGGAAGGCCTGCTTATGGACGAGTTGGACGACTTCAATCCCCGAGCCTTCGAAAACAGCCACAACAACAATGGGAGCGCTGTTCTCAACGGTGTTTCAGCCCCTCCTGTCAATAGTGGACTGACGTTTGGCCAAACCCTTTTCAACTCTCACAATAACAATCTTGGTAAGGCTTGACCTGCAGTATCTACCTATTTTATCTGTATCTGTTGGATATTTGGTTTTATGTCTCAAACTTCTCCAACAGTGGTGGTTTTCCATAAGATGTATGCATTTCGTCCAAAAACTGTCCCCCCAATCACTCAATTTCGCTGCTGAGTGTACCAAGGTAGCTTGTGATCACTTTTCTGTATTGAGAAATGGGTTTCAAACTTTTTACACTCATTCCACGTTTTAGTCCTTCCTAAACCAATTGGTTTCTCGGTTTGTCTGTCTCTGTGTGTTGAATATCAGGCCTGTTGGATCAATAGCAGCTTCTACTCATACTCAAATATATAATCCTCCCAGCGTTATTTCTCACGACCTAATGGTCTGATTTTCTCAAACTGCGTGGGTAGTTGGGGACTAGCATCTTGAAGATCCTCAACTTAGCCACTACGCCTGTGCTATCGTGAAATACTTCATTCTCCGTCTTATCACGTTCCACGCAGTGAACAGGCAAATATGACACGGAGAACTCAACATGTCAACCACATCAATTTTTGATCTTTTTACCCCTCTTTATTTTTTACAGAGAGGACGACAACGCCAACAGTACAACCTCCTCTCCTAGCTCCACCTCCCCGCCCTAATGGAGCGCCAACGGCGACGTCTCGCACAATCACTGCGCCTGCGCCAACCAAACCTATCTCAGTGGCTGAAGATCCCTTCGGAATGGGAGACTTCGGCTCAAACGGCCTTGAAGCTGCCATTGGACTCCTTGATAAACGTATTCTAGAAATGAAGGTGAAGCATTTTTGAATTAACGATATTTATCTGTAAAATCTTCGTGTAAGTACTGTCGAGCAACGATTACTTGGCATCTTTTTTCGTTTAGAAGCGAGTCCCCACCATGCCACCCTCGGTGAGATGCTGCGGGACACCAGTTTCTGTGAACGAAGCCATTCAGATTTCATTAACCGGGAAAAATCGTTAAAATGCCGTAGTTTTATTTAGTGCAGTGGTTCTCGACCTGGGCAAGGTTATGATTTCTGGAAGATATTAACAGACAGGCGTCACGAGACCAAGGTGATAGCTGAGTTCAATACCCAGCTATTTTGGTGCTTTTCGCAGTAGTGAATTACCCTGCAGTAGCCAATAAAAAGAAACCCGGAGTTAAAGAGAAAAATGTTTTCTATGTCCACGAAAATTTCTTCAATTTAAAGAGAAGAAAGGAGAAGAAATGCTTGCATACGAGT
>JAEMON010000006.1:19109558-19120187 GCA_030264115.1 Lygus lineolaris | reverse complement strand
TTTTCTAGTTATGTGCCAGAGTAAAGACATAAAATGTCAATAAAGAGTTACAAAGTTAAATCGATTTAACTTTGTAACTCTTTTTTTCGTGGAAATAGACAACGTTTTTCTCTTTAACTCCGATTTCTTTTTATTGAAATGGGTTTCCACAACTTCGTCGCGAGTGATTTAGTTCGTGCTGTATCCGCAAGCCGGTAGCCCAAAATTGAGTGTTTTCACTTTCGTGTTACTGACTTCTGTTGAAAGTGTAATTTCAACATGAACCAGGATCGCTGTACTTTCCTGACCCTTTGATTCATTTGTTAAATATTCAAATTCAAAATTTGCACACTGTTGGCAGATACTGTAGGGCGATGACATTCAGTCTAGGCCCTAGAGGAGGGCTTAAAAAATGCTCACGATGCTACGGGGAAAGGTTGACAACCACCGGATCACTTGTTCGTTTTGTTGATAAATAAATACCGAATTTGACGTGGTTGTTTTAAGGGCCTTCCAGAGTCGAAAAATTTTGTGACCAAAAAAAAATATTTTTAAACTATTAAAATCTCCGTTTTGTGCAGATCATGGTGATATATAACACTATGGGGTTCCAGACCTAAATGGGTCCAAAATAAATTACAATAGAATGAAAACACCTTGACAGAAAACTGGTAAACAAAGATTTCTGTCACGCGAAAATCACTGCAATGTTGTTGTCAATACCTGAACCTCTAAAACCTATCCTTCTTCTTCTTCTTTTTATTTTTCATTCACAAGTTGATGAAAAGCAAAAAGTAGAACCAATCTCGGCATCAACGCCGCGTACGGTGCGAGCTGTTACGAGTTCAGAGACTCGAGGTAGGTAGGCAACTTCTCTCGCCGTTTTCTCAAAACTATGTTTTCGCACACGTTAGGAACATTTTCTTCGGTTTGGTTCAACTTATCGAGTTGATTCTTTTTTTGTTCTTTAGAGGAACAGTTGCTGAATAGATTGACATTTTTTCAACCTCATAATCCATTTTTTTCCAACCTCAAAACAAATTAGTGTAAACTCAAAAAAATAGGGTTTGGGAATTTTCGTCCCATAAATTCAGTTGCCAAGCGGAAAGGTAAAAAAAATGTCAATCTGTAGAGTGGATGTGACTGTACAGAATAAAAAAAAAATCATGAAATTATCTCGAGTGGTTGTCGAGAAATGGAACATTAACCTGCTGTGTCATAGTGGGTAGATTGTTTCTGGGGCCTTTTGGACCAATACAATCTTTGCTGTTTCATCTGCGGCAGTAGTGGCTTTCTCCTCACTCTCTTTTGACACAGCAGGCCCTCCTGTCCCCTCTGGCGTTAGCCACACTCAATCTGAGTGTGCCCGGGAAGGAACATTAACCAGCATACAAAAACACATTGACTCTGGAAGGCCCTTAAGAACTATTACTACTCTATGTCTGTGAATTTTATGCACGTAACATTTCCTTATTCCTTTTACAGGACGGCTTCAGCCGAGGCCTCACTTTTGGAAATGAAGACTTCTCGATCGAGTCACTCGACCCCCTCAGGAAGTGAAGGAACAAGGAAACGGACACAGTTTGTGATCACAATTACGTCAATTTCGACCGGGAGGGAAAGAAAATTAGGTCATAATGGGACGCCTAAAAGAAACTTGGATGTCTCGCGAGGTTCTGAGACTGCATGTTTCTAGGTGAATTATCTCTATGAATGTGGTGGTGAAAAATGATCAATTTTCCATTATAGGTTCCTCCCGGAGAAATGTCAGTTGGCGCTTTGAGCCCGCCAACCTGATATAATCGCCAAAGGAATAAACCTGATTTGTTATAACAAAATGCATGATGAACAAGAGGAAAAATCTAACTATTTTTGTTTTGTATAGTGAAATTAACAAGATGAAGGGTAATCTGAGCTATTTTTAAGCATGAAATATTCTTACTCTGAAAGTGCCTTCGAAATTTTAACTATCGCTCAAATTTCGCTTAGTACATCGTTGTTTCAAAAAGTATTTGAATCAATTTTACGAACAAAGCAGAATATCAGGCTTGAATGTATATAAGTTAACGCCCGCCGTAAAGAAAATCGTCAGTATATATTTTATTGAATATCGAATATTTGAGGTATTGAAAATACAAAGATTGGAAATGTTTGTAAAAAGCCTAGCTTATTTAAACTGAGTGTTGATTAATTGTAGTAGAATTAAAAGACATTGTAAACTGAAAGATAATGTTACTATTAATAATTCTTATCATATAATTAAATTGATGCAATAAACGTATATATTTCACGTCGTCTTCTTGTTTCAACCTTAGGTACCTCATCTACTGTGCACTTAAGAAATGAACCCTATGTGCATTGTACATACTTTTAGCTACCTAGTAGGTGGGTAGTGGATGTAGAGTTGGAAGTAAAGAGATTCGAACCCTTCTTACGGCGATGGAAAGTATTGAGAAGTAGGTCGTTGATAAGAAGACTCTTGGAACCGTTCAACATTTTCATCAGTTCAACCAAACATATTTGAGCAAAGAGGTATCCAGAAGTTAGATCGATAGACTAGGACTGCATGTTGGAGTAGTCCATCATGAGAGTGTGTTGGGTAGACTCGTAGGACTTTTTTTTTCTGAGAAAAATGACTTAAAAGAAACAATAGGTAATGAAGTCGTAAGGCAAAAATAGTGTAGGTATCTGTAATTTTAGAAAATTTATTGTAATTATGGTGGGAAAGTGACGTTGAAAAGGGTGTAGTCTGTCATTGGCAAATTCTGCCCAAGATGTAACGAAACAAAACCCATCACTGTTTGGACTCCTTATTAGTGAGAATAGAATTTACATAATTAATAAATTGATTGAATTAATTATTTATTTTTAATTAATTGTTTTATATTATTCCTATTTTCACTGCGATCTCAACTCATCCTTTTTTGGTTCAGTTCTTTTCGTGTGACGGAAGAAAGGGTTTCTCATGAGTCTTTTGAATGCCCCCTGTTATTGAAACAGCTGAGATTTCATTCAAAGTTTTCTCCACCCCCGAACAATCAACTATTTTTTTTTTCTTTGTTTTGGCAGTGTTATTGTATTCCAAATAACAATACCAAGGTAGAAGAAAATGCTGTACACGGGTGGACCCGGCGTTTTTAGAGCCGACAGTCGGTATCTACCTCTCTCGTACCTAACAGAAACAGTGACTTTTGTGGAACTAACAAGAGTAAGCTCTCGAAATTTTGAGTGATAAGGTTTATTACCTTTTTTATCCTTAGGAGAAGTTTATTTCGCCCTGCTTCCCATGATTAAAGGTCTTCACTGACACAATACATCTTACAACTAAACACATAACATTTTTACGTTCCCCAATAATAATTAAAAATAACTTCAAACTGTTTAAAAATTGTTAGTGTCGATTTAATTAATAAATGTAATAAAAACTTCCAATCTTTTCCCTGCCAGCACTTGAAAACATCATAGTTTGTTCGCAGTGACCAACTTTCCGGTAAGAAACCGTTTGCAACCATGTTTGAGTTACCCAATGCTGGTCCATTCCCAGTGTCCTTCAAACCAGTTTGAACCAAGTTGTGGACATAGTACATTTTTCTGTGGAGTTGGCCTTCTGTAGTACATAGTATATATAATGTCACAATAGATCAACCATGGTCTAAGTGACTAAGGGCCTGCCCCGTACCAATAGAACAAAAAAAAAAGTACATAGTACATTATGGGGAATTATTGTGTATGAGGAAATCAAATTTTTCTGCCTTAGTATTGTTATTTGGGATAAAATAACGCTGTTAATACAAAGAAAAAAATAGTTTATCATTCTGGTGTGGAGAAAACTTGGAATAGAATCTCAGCTGTTTGAATGACAGGCGGCATTCCAAAGGCTCTTGAGAAACCCTTTCCTCCGTCACACTTAAAGAACTGAAAAGAATGCGCTGAGATCGCATTGAGAGCAGTGAGAACAGGAATAATTTGAATAATTAATAATTCAATCAATTCTTTATTAAGTAAATTGTATTCTCAATAATCAGGAGCAGAACAGTGTAAGGCTTTGTGTTGCGTTTTGATTGTTTGGTTGGCATCTTGGAGGGGTTTGGCCAATGACGGACAGCACCCTTTTGAATGTCACTTTCCCGCCATATTACAATAATAAATATTTCAATAAATTTTCTAAAATTACAGATACACTATTTTTGCCTTACAACTTCATTGTTGTTTATTTTGAGCCAGTATCTTTCAGAAAAAAATATTTAAAAAATCGATGATAATTCCCCATTCTGTGGTTGTTGATTACTAGTTAGGTCAACCGAACCCAACTCCTCCTTCGCCCAATCTTCTCCCAAAATCGGCCAAATTATTGTGTTTTTTTTTAAAGGATGATTCATTTACCAGCTTCTTCTATAAAAATATCGTATCGGTCATCGGCCCTATGCACCAGTATCCAATAGTCGATTTGGTCATTGTAGCTGGGTAGGTACTTGAAAAGACAAAGTTCAACCGAGAGAGAAGCGCGGGAAATTCAAATTTGGAGGGAAGACAAGTAAGGATAAGGGCAAATCGGTCCTATCCAAAGATGGTCCTGGTGGTGGTGTTTAATAAATGCCAAGGTTTTCTATTGCAGAGGCACAGACTTATCATTTTATCATATGTTTACTACACCACTTTCGATTTTGACTTGCGCTAGGAAACTGTCATTTATGATTGACTGATCGGTCTGTTTTATTCGTTACGATTAGCGGAGTCACAATTTTTAATTATACGACCATCTAGCAACTCTTCGATCAAAATGGTGTTGTTGTGAATGTTCTGACTGTGAGTCTGTGACCCAAATCGGAGGATAGAAATCTACGGAAACGAGTGGGCAGGGCTGATCCCAGGTATGTGAAAAAGCTGCAAATATCATGAAATCTAGTTAGGTACATAGGTACGTCTGCTCGGGTCTGCAAGTGAAATGTACGATTCGACTAGTAAGTTAAAAATAATCTCTATGTAAATAGATTAAGTATTGCCCAAAGGAGGAAATGGGGCGTTCCAGATGCTGCTACCGCCCTAGTTATCTGCACAACCGTGTCAGCATGGAAGAAAGAATCTCCTTCAGACTAATATACCCATTAATCGCAAATGTTATCATTTTTTAGGCAGGTTGGGGCTGCAGATTTGGTTCTCATGTGATACAACCATGACAAGAAGGAGGTGTACCAAGTTATTGGAATTCGGTGGTTTGTATTCAAACGTAGGATGTTATGTAATGGGGTAACTCGAGCTGCGAACCCTTTCAAATTACCTGACTTCCTGGTTCCTAATTGCAATGAAAGAATGTTGTCTGACTTAGGCTTCAAATAATCCTTCTTAGTTCTAAGCCAAAAAACAGTTGAGCACAACATTCTCTCTACCTACGCCCAATATTATTTTTGGGCATTGCATTTTACCTTCGTGTTTTCTTCACAAATGAGTAATTAGTCAGGAACACGAACCGGTGGAACATAACAATAGAACGTTGACGTTTACGGAATAGATAATTATGATAACGACCGAGTAACATAACTTTAGAACTCTAGGCGACAGACGTGATTTTTTAAAATTTATTTCTCTTGAAGCTCTCACCCTATAATTACGAAAAACGATGGTGAAAACATTTTTAAAGTAGGTAAGTATTGATGTTTTTCAAATAGTTTGAAATTAAAATGTTTGGCAAAACAATAGGAAAGCAAGCGTTGTTGGCAAAACAACGGGTTGGAAATCCGTACCAAGTATAACATAAACTAACAGACATGAAAACTATGGCGAGGGGGGAAAACCTCTGTTCGATCGGCATGCCCAGAAAAAGGCCAGCCCAAAAAATTAAGACTCGTAGCCTGGATTTGAACCTAGAATCTCAGAACTTCTTGTTGGAATCTTCATCAAGTCCGCAAACCGCAACGCTGACCACTTGGCTACTAGTGATGTGTCAATCAGGAGTGAATGTATTGAAAAAACCTTGTCTGAACTGAATGGTTGGTAAAACTGTACCCGTTCAAACGGTCATCACCACTGTTCCACGTTCTTATGGTTGTTTGTGTCGCCAGATTTGGCGAGTCACTTCGAAATTATTAGTTTCCATCACATGTTGGTGGTGATTTGATCGTCTTAGCAATGAATAAAAGTTCAAGTTGCGAAAAAGTTTCAACGAAAGTATTTTTGTCTACGCAATTAAATATTTAGAAGGAAAAATAATATATAATAGTCTTCTCTTTTCATGGCTTGGTCCTCATTGTCCATGGAAGTAGGATTGTACAACTTCCATGTCTTCAGCATATTTTGGGAGATGATCCCTCTCTGGAAGTGAGGGGTGTCAACTCTCACCTTCATTTCCATTGTGAACGCCTGTTGATGACCATTGTTCGGTGGCCGGCAGGTAGCAAAACCCCTCTCGAGTGAGCCGTCACTGAGCAAGAACCGTGTAGGTATTGAACCGAAACTGCTCCTTGAATGAATGTGACTTGGCAGGACGAGTTCAGTCAGTAACTGAACGTAATGAACGTGTGACCTGGTCCAAGAGACCTTGTCTGTGAACCGTTTGGGATTCAAATCTGACAAGTGAGCTTGTCTTACACACCTCTATTGGCTATCCTGACATTTGCTTAGAGGTGAATAATTTTGGAGCCGAGAAATTTCCAGTACACACACAGTAGGTACTCGTTCGGCCTACAATCTCTTCTCTGTGTTTTGTTGGACACGATAAAGCCACTTTGGTATCCCCATGGACTGATATTCCCCACCACCAGACATCGCTGCTCTGACTTCGCCCCAGACCCGTAGCGACCACTGGCATTTTGGTTGGTCCTCAAGTAAATCCATGAAAGGAGAGGCCTGACAGCTGAGTTTGCATGAATATTTGATTGAAATTTATAATATTTAATTAGTAAACAATTGAATTTAACAGTAGTTCTAATATTTAATAGTTTGTTAATTTAATTAGAAGTAGAGTTTGTTCAGTTATTTGTTGCTGCAGGCTACATGTCAAGGTGAAAGGCACAAGGAAGATAATCCTATGCATATTTTGATCAATCTGTTGTCTGATGACATCATAGCCATGAAGATCGTTCAGACAGTTGTCAGAACTGATCAAGGATCGAAGCTGGGCTGTTTGACAGACAGTCCAGAACTGTCCGGAAATATTTCTACCAGTTCTGGATTTTTTCTATGTTCTTCCATGGAAAACCCACTCCCGCTTCCATGCTTTTTTATCGCTCCATCTTCTCGCAACGTTTTTGTTTTTGCGTTTACCTACCTTTGTGTTTTCTTCAGAAGCACACGATTAGTCAGGAACACGAAAACAAATCGTCATAGTTGGTGTTAGGTGAGTAATTCATCAGGACTAAACGTTTCTGTAATCCTGTTGTTCTTGTGATATACCCTAAGCTGTTTGGCTAAACCCTTGTGGTTAATAAATTAGAGTTTTTCTCTAATAAAATTTTTCTAATAAAGTTTTCTCTCTCTCTCCCGTCCAATGGGGGGTTGAGAGCAAGGGGTCAGGGGCGACGTCAAACTTCAACAATAGCGATGTCTTTTGTAGAGATGTGGAAGTCCATCTTGGATACTAAAGTGGCTTTGTTTTTTTTCTTTTTTTTAAAATCTGATATTACCCATTAAAATAGTAACCTGGCTACCTTTAAAAAAATGTAACAAAATTAACAAAAACAAAAACACCAGCCTAACAGCGGCGGCGGCAACAAAATCAGAAGTAACGTTTTGAGGTTGACAAATGCTCTTTCCTTTGGGTCCCCTCAGTCATTGGGGCTGGGCAGTGGCACGCTGGACCATGCTGACTCTTCCCGCATGACAGTCTGGCTCTTAGCGGTTATAGGGGCATTAGCACACCTTCCTCCAGTCCAAGGCACCTGACTTTCCTATGGCATCCCCCTGAGCCTCAAGCAAACTGCCCGCACCACTGCTATTTGGGTTTTCACTCGCACCCAGCAAGTCACTTGACAGGCTTAGCCCACTTTTCGGACAACACCTCTGCTACCCTTTTCAAGAACTTGTCGTATTCCTTATGGAGAGACCCATCAAAGCTACCACGAGAAGAGTAAAGGAGCCTCTGAGGTCCTCAGCTGCTGCATCGTATTTGCTGTGCTTAGAGTTTGCAGCAGTCTGGGCAATGGTGTTCCAGTCGAGGGAACTGTAAGAGTCTGGGTTCACAACCTGGGTATCAAAGTACGCTGTTATTATCTAAGCTATTACGATTTTCCAACGCAACACAGAGTAGAAATTGTATGCCAAAAGATGTGTGGTTGGTGACACAGATTTTATTTAGGTTCCTCTTAAAGTTCTGATCTATACTGTTAGATATGATCAGATGGGTTCCTACTCCTAGAGTTTTGATAATACAAAAAAGGCGCCAAGAGAATGTTTGGTTCTATTACCATGGCACCCGAAAGTTATTTGGAAGCTGATGTCATCGTACTCGACTGCAGCGCCCCTGCAGTCTGGGCCTGGACAGTTGCAATTTGGAAGACCTACAAGTTGTGGCGTTGTTTCTGTGAAAATACCTATTTCGGAGTGGCATCAGATAGTTATGGTCTTTTATCTTACAATACTCACACAGCAACTTGTTTGGCCTGGCTAGGGACCATTGACAAGTTCAATGTCTAATCACTAGACGAAGGTCGATTAAACAGGGGTTTCCACCCCTATTTCATCTCTCTTGAGTTGTTTATACATTCTGCTGAATTTTCTTGTGAGAAGTAGAAGCCAATGGCCTGTTTTCTTCTTGCTCTGGTGGTACCTATCCAAAAATATAGGTACCTACAACGCTGATATAAAGTACATCTACTGCCTACTACAGCAGTCCATCTGCCTTTTGAAAAACGTTACCAATAGATACCTACCTATAATTTTGTTTCCTTTTTAAGCTGGAAATGTTCATTGTTTTATATAAGATTAGGTACCGAATCTTAGACTACGATCAATGTTTATTTCCAGTCCAACGTGGATGACTAGTTGAGCCACTACCCAACCCTGCAACTCCCTTTGACTGTCCCTACTACTCCTTTGACGCGAAGGAAAGGGAATGCCCCCCATGCGGAGCAAGTGCTCTGGTGGTATCGACCTTCAACCCTTCAACAACAATCAGAAATTCTACAACTTCCTCCTGGCGCCCAGAGGCGACGACTCCAAGTGCAAGGCGTCTGACGCCTCTGCCTCTGGCAAGTTATTCCAGAGTTCCGTCCACGCTGGCAACGTCCTCAAGAATTTGAATGCCCTCCGTCTAAAAAACAAGCTCTGCGATGTCGAGATTATGGCAGGCGACACTATTATCAAGGTAGAACAAGAATTATTATGCTGAAACTATCGCAACTTATTTAAAAAAGGCAAAACAAAGTGTATTAGGCCTTTTCAACAGGAGCTGTTAGATGTAGCGCCCTGTTATGTTATAGCATTCATGCGTCCTTCATGGAATTGGACTACAGAATGTACCCAAGAAATATTGAAAAACATTTTATATTCTCTTTTTAGGCAGTGTAGAGGCTGATGCTTCTGACTTTGGTGCAGAAGATCGCATTAGGAAGCTACTAAATTTGTTTTTATTCATCTTTACTAATCTGTTCTGTGTTCTACTCTCCCCCTTCCACTATTTGGCTTGAAGGAATGTTTTTCCTTCCTTGAGGCCTGTAGTAGTGATGTTGTAGGTCCTCGTGGTAATCAATATAATTTTCATTCCTCCCAATAGGCTCACAGGAGTGTGCTATCAGCAAGCAGTCCCTACTTTCAAGCCATGTTCTCAACAGGCCTCGTTGAGGAAGAAATGGACCGAATTGAAATCCACTACATTCAGCCGCAGATCCTCACATCCATCATCGATTTTATTTATACAGGTGATCAATCAATCTACTTTACCGTATGTACAGAATACCTATCCCGAGAAATCATTGTAAAAGTAAAATTAAACCCTTCCAGGCGAGATAGTATTAGGACAAGAGAACGTGCAGGAGCTAATGATAGCTGGTGACATGCTAGAAATGAAAGAAGTTGTCCATGGTTGCACTTCATTTCTCAGAAACGAACTTCACGTCTCAAACGCCGTTGGAATTTACAGGTGCTTACATACCTACCTTCATTATGTGGCATTTTATTTTCTCCTGTTCAAGTACCAAATTATCATTCTCCTTCAATTTATCATTACAGGTTCGCCGAAGACCACAACTGCACAGAGTTGGCCAAAATAGCAACCACTTTCATTGAAAACCACTTCCCCGTAATCATTGGCGAGGAAGAATTTAGCGAGCTCCCTAAAAATCCGCTCATCAAGTTCCTCGACTCTGAACTTCTCAAAGTAGATTCGGAATACCAGGTACGTTTCGTGAGTCGATATTGAGTTGTACCAGCGTGTCTAAATCCGAAGTTGGCCAGTTTTTTTCTAGAATGGGAATATGTGTCAATTTTT
The DNA here is from genome assembly GCA_030264115.1 of Lygus lineolaris. Taxonomy (NCBI): domain Eukaryota; kingdom Metazoa; phylum Arthropoda; class Insecta; order Hemiptera; family Miridae; genus Lygus; species Lygus lineolaris. The sequence goes on along the minus strand of JAEMON010000006.1, from coordinate 19,109,788 downwards.
TTTAAGTACAACGTAGGACAATAACGAAAATTATATTGCCTGAAATCGCTTCCCCAGAAATGCGGGAATTTATTGAAGATGCCACGTTTGAAAAAAAAAAGAAAAAAAATGGAGGAAGGTGGGAAAAGATGCAAGGTGGCAGCCACATTGTGACGTATTCACCTGATAGTGGAAGGGTTGCCAATCCCTACTAGCTTGCAATTCCCCGAAGCCTGTACTACACTGCTCGG
>JAEMON010000006.1:19070760-19091047 GCA_030264115.1 Lygus lineolaris | reverse complement strand
AAGCTTTACTGCCCACCCAACTTGGCAGACGTTTTTTTCGTACAATAGGTAGTTACACAATCATTTGTTTTATATGTCAATCATTTATGCATCCATGTTTGTTGCATTAGATAATACAGTTTAATGATATTAACCAAGTATTTTAAAATGCTCACTTGAGTCTCCAGGGAAGTGTGCCATTGGCTCCAATGCCTCCTCCTTCACAAACGGCAGCAATAACATTAAATTTAAGAACCATCTGAAATAACGTAATTTCAACTTTAATCATCGTCCTCAAGTGTTCAAGCTTTGAATCGTCAGTGACTATTTGTCCATTCTGGAGCGGATCCAGAAATCATTTCTGGACGGGAGGTGGGGGGGGGGGGGGGGGGGGGGGGGGGGGGGGGGGGGGGGGGGGGGGTAGACGACATAAGTGGAAAATAATGTTCATTTTAAATAGGTAATATAGAATTAGACCTCGCTTGAAGGGAATCAGATGGGGTGCTAAGGTGGGATCGCATAGGTTGATTTAACAAAAACCACTGAAAAATACTGCTAGCATTGCCCCGAAGTATTACTACTTACCCAAAATGTGAATGATTTGATCGAGAAATCTGTTGGTATTTCGATATCATGATGCAACCGAGAACAATTCGTTTCTGAACAATATTGGTTCCATGTCTGCCTGTGGTAGGTATATAAATATGAATTATGAACTGATTTTGATGAAAGTTTCAGGGATTGTGTTCGTTAGCACTGACGGTCCTCCACTCATTTCATCACCATCGGGCTACAAGTAGCGTGTGCGCATGCGCAAACGTGAGTATCCTTAACCTCTAGATATGTTCGCAGAGCAAGTTCCAAACGTTGGGAATTGTTCTGCGCATGCACAGTTCAGTTTTTGCGTTCACAGTGCAGCCATTCCGAGTTTGCAGTTCTAGTTCTGTGTCCATAGTGCATCTAGAACCAAGTTCCAAACTGGTTTGGAACTGTTTGATTACTCAACTACTAGCGCATGCGCATTGCACTTATTGTTAATATAACGCTAAATGCCTTCCGCTCACGTGACACGCTTTTTTTCTGTTTAGGTACAGTTTGTTACTCTCTCTCGTTTTTTTGTTTAGTGTGGGGTCGTTACTCATTTCTGCTTTCTGTTTTTATTTTTATGTCTGTTAGTAGAAGTGGCAAGTGGAACAACTGTGGAACGTAGTCTCTCATTGTCACGGTTCCAAACGGTGGCAGCCCCTCCGTTCTTGCCAGTACAGTTCCATTAACAAGGCCTTGCTTCTGTTATGACATATTTTGATAAACCTAATTAGTTCCATGTGCACTTTATTAAAATAATTTGATAAACCTACTGATGAACAGGTTTTAGAAATTGTAACTTTATTGAAAATGGTAGAGATCTGAACTCATAGTCAAGAGGGGAAAAAGTAATAAAAACTCGGAACATTTAAGTTAAAGAAAAAACGAATTTTATTCAAACAAATTATGAGAACCTCAAAATCAGTAGGTACTTATTAATCAGTCAAATAGTTTTTAATTTTCATCCAAAAAATCAACATTCTGGGCCTCTGAGGCGAAAGCGAGCTAGTTCTTTTATCCGCGTGCAAAGTCCACAATAAGAAAATATTGGTTGTACCTACCGGTAAATGGAGCTGTACCGGTAAAATGGAACGGTTCCATTCTTGTCACTGTCACAATTGGGACAGCGATAGCGAAAAACCGAGACCGATACACCACTAGGCTAGATGAGTCGGTATTAGAGCCTACACTGCGAACCACAGTGAGTAACGGAGACAACTTGCTGCGAACAAACCTTCGTCACGATTGGAGCAATAACAGCTACTACGCATGCACAAACTTGAAATGTGTTTTCATAGCCATAACTCCAGAACCAGATCCAGAACTATTCGACCGATTTCGTCGAAATTTTCACTAACTGAACCTATAGGTAGGTACGTCCGTTACAAAAGTCAGGATGCTACAGTTTCTACGAACCTTCTCTTACCAAATAAATCCCTGAACTTTGGTAAAAATCGGATAAATCTGCCAAACGTTCTTCTCACTGCCATACCTATACCTAATTAACTACAGCATGAACAGGTAGGTAGGTACCAACCAAAGTTTCGACAACCCGTTCAGTACGGTACATAGATTACTACAGTGATATCAACTTACTTTAGAGAAAGATACTCCCGAACGATCTAAAATGTAAAGGTAAAATTTATGTGAGCACAAAATGTTTCCCTATCCCTCTCCCTCGTGCACGTCGCGATCGCGGCTATTGCTAAATTGCTATCAAAAGCTGATATGATAACTATGATAAGATGCCGAGAGCCGAGTTATGTCTCCGTTATACTCTGTGATAAGATGCAAACAGGTTCCCGCGTTTTACCCAACATGCTGACCTTTGTGACAAGTTGCGTAGTTAGAGAGGGACATCCCACGCCATCAAGACCGCAAGGCATTGCGGGACTAGTTTCCTAGCTATCTGTGGTAGTATAGTTGGAAAGGGCTTAAATTTCCTATTTTAAGAAAACTCGACAACTAACTATCTTTAACAGTTGCTTTTTCTGAAGTTAGTCCCAACTCAACTACTGCAGAACTGTGTGCAGTTTGTGCTTTCTAGAAGTAGATAGGTACCTACAAACTCAAGTCCATTTTGGCGATTTTCGAATTTTACGTTTAAAATTCAATTTATTAGCCAATAAATCACAATTTTATTTGTGGGGGGAGAGGGGGGGGGGATATTAACTGTTTTCGTTTCCCGTGTGCTTAAATGTTTAAATAAAATTCCTTTAAAATTAATTTAATTATTGAATTAATTAATTATTATTAATCAATCATTTAATTTAATTCTTCTTTCACTGCTCCCGACCCAATCTCAGCACATTCTTTTTCGGTTGTTCTAGTGTGACATATAAAAGCCCTCTCACCGGGTCCCACCCTCAAGGGCCCTCGGAATGCCGCCTGTTATTGAAACAGCTGAGATTTTATTCCAAGTTTTCTGCACACAGAACGGTAAACAAATAGTCTTTGTATTATGCCCAAATTGATAAGACAACAGTTTTTTTTTTTCAATAATTACGACTGAGGTACATGTAGGTACCTAACTTCCCCAAATAAAGATCGAAATATTGCCCCATTATGAACTTACCAAAATTTCAGACATTTTTACACAATCCTATTCAAGGTTGCAGTTTTTACAAATTAACATAATACCTACTTACCTACATAGTTTGTCGTAACAAATTTCTTCTAATTTAAATATACCAAATTGTCTAATCAACACTAATGTTCAAGTAGGTACTGCATGAACAAAAAATCAATAGGTATTTGAGTCGTTCATTTCCAAAAGACGTTAATTCTACTTTTAATGAAATCGAGAAAAACGCGAAAAACTTATAGCCAATGACTCCAAGCGAGTCAAGGCTACAATTTTCCTTTGCATAAATCACAAAAAATAATAATAATGAACCTGTCTGCAAAAATTCGAAAACGTCACTGCTAAGCAGAATAAGTTATTTCAAATTCAAATTTGGAAACAGCGGGTTTTGGCACTGTAGTGGGTTTTCAGCGGCATTTGATTCTCAAACCCTGTTTTCTGAAAGCCATTTTGTGATTCTCTCAAAATTTGCCCAGTTCCAAAAGCCGCTATTTCGCAAGTTACAGAGCTACCTATCAAGAGCTCACTCTCTGTCGTGTTTTGGAACAGTGTCAACCTTTCTTTTCTAGGGTTTTTAAAGGGTTTTGACTCTTAAAACCGTGTCAGAATTGGTGCCGAGGCCATTCTGAAAAATTGATTTAACGGCTTTTGAAAATCGGCGACTCATTTTATCTTTCAATGAATAATCTACTGAAAATAGTAATTATACTAAAAGTCAGGGAATTTTTAAATCTTGATTTGGCAACCACCCTATTGTAGTACCTACTAGTAGACTGGACTACTAGATAGGCAGGTAGGTACTACAGAGTAAGTAGGTATTTAGGTCGGGTTAATGAATGGGTAGGTACAGAATTATGATTGTAGGTACAGAATTAGTCCTCAGAAAACTCTACTCTTTATTTTTCAGATGTTTGTCTTAAGAAATACGGGAGAGTGTCGAGAGGAGCGGGGTACTGCTGGATCGTCTGGGGTCCGAGGATCACATTCCCATTGTTACCATCTTTCCAGGTTCCACTTGGGATGTAAATTGACCTGCTGGTGGCACCCTTTTCCACCACGGGGGCAACCAAGATTTCTTCGCCGACCAAAAACTCTATAAAATATGCACAAAAAATAATGAAAATGAGAAAATGAAACACAGGTACCTACCTAATATACTTTAATTACTTTTCATTTACCATAAATATAGCTTTTTTGAGTCGAATTAAACTTTCTTTCCGACAAATTAAACTTTTTAATGTCAAATAAAATTTTATTAATTCAATTTAAACTAGGAATATTACCGTCAATTTATACTAGATGGGTACTGAACTTTTAACAACAGTTTAAATTGAAAGTTTGATTTGAAATTTAAAAAGCCTAATTTTGTTGGAAACAAATTTTAATTAGACGGGAAATAGCTACCTAGAGATAGGTACCTACCTCTTCACCTAAATAAGGCGCCAGTGTGTGGTAGGTATTTTTTGTGGGACGAAGAGTAAATAGAACCAAGGAGATGAAAGTATAATAAAGCTATCTAATATAGCAAACATGCGCAATGAAAAGAAAATTAAAGAAAAGAAAGCATAAACCATGTGATTTTGAGTAGGAACCGGAAGGGTGTTAAACAGTTTTTCAAATTTTTCTCAGTAAATAATTTATGTACGAGATACATAAATCTCGTAGGTACCAATATTTTATTCCTGTTTTTGCAATTCTTCTTCTTTTTCGAATCTCGCGAATCTTTTTCTCGTTCCTTATTTAGGAAGACGTAAAATCATCATTTTTAATGATAAGTACACGTAGCTTAGAGAAGTAACGACCTTCAAGATTTACAATTTCGATTTTTTTTAATCGATGGATTCTTTTTAAGGATGTCAAACATGAGAAAATCAATTGTTTTTACAGTAGGTAATAGTGAAATCTGGCTAATAATTAAGTAGGGAAACAGCCTCAGCCAAGACCAAACAGAAATTTTGCAGGATTTTCAAAATTTCAAACGATTGTAAGAAAATAAGTATGTAAAAAACTAAAGTAGTAGTTACCTACCGTCTAAAATTTGCTGGGCTTGGGAATCCTCAGGGTCCAACCACCAAATGGCGTTGACCAGAGGGATCCCTCGAGGATCATTGCGGATGGCTATCATGCGATCGCTGTACTCGTAGTGAAGTTCAATGTAGCGCCTAGTTATGTTGATAGTCTGACAACAAAAATAATTGTTTTAATAGGGATCCACCTAACTGAAGTTTTATTGCGAGTAGATAGGTATAGATCAGCAACTAAAGTAATGAGCTCTGACGGGGTATTCTTCTGTCAAAGCCGAACTACTTATCAGCTGAAATGTTTCCGAATTTCCCTATATCCCGTTTTTCCCTCTTCTGAAATGGCTGAAAAACATGCCCACTTCAACTCAAGTTTTGCAGAAAAAAAAACGGTTATTGTTGAAATTGTAAGACAAATCGAGATGGTCACAAAACAAAAGTAGCAATATGGCGGTAATGAGAAAATAAGAACGGGCTGCAGTACAGCCAAGTTACCTACAACACTGAAATCCCTACAGGGTTTTTGGCCGGAATTGATAAGGTTGGTAGCTGGCTAATTTTTTCGAAGCTTGCGGATTTTTTGTCGGAGCTCATTACTTTAGTTGCAGATCTATAGTAGGTATAGTAAATTTGGCCATTTTTAAACAGCATTTACAATAACCTGTTTTACAACAAGTTGTAATACAACAGTTACAATAAGCTGTGCACTGGAAGTTACAGTGAGCTCTGCTCTATATCTACAATATGTCAGAGCACTTGCCTCCTCATCAAAAGTCCAAGGGTGGTACGAGAACTGCATGATAGGGAGGAAAGCATTGAGTTCGACCCATCTAATGAAGAGTTCCTTGTCTGGAGGAGGGCCGTAGACATTGCCCCCAATCATGTCCGGCAGGATGGTCCTATAACCCAGAATGGACAGCTGCAGGGTGGACGGTATGACGGACTTGATGCCGAAATTGCTCAGCGACCAATCGGACTGAGTGTCTTGGAGGCGTTGGAGCAGCTTAAAGTTGTACGAATCAGCTCCAACCCTAACTTCGGAATCGGGACCTTCAACAACACATTACCCGAAAATTACTATCATTCACATTATGTAGGTACCCTAAAATCTCAGAAGAAAAGCAGGTTATCTACACAATGGGAAATTATCGTGTATGAGAATCACATTTTTTCTGCCTTTGCATTGTTATTTGGAATAAAAGAAATCTGATACAAAGAAAAAATTGTTTATCGTTCGGGTGGTGTGGAGAAAACTTGGAATAAAATCTTAGCTGTTTGAATAACAGGCGGAATTCCGAAGGCTCTTGAGAAACCCTTTCCTACGTCACAGTAAAAGAACTGAACTGCAAAAGAATGAGCTGAGATCGCATTGAGAGCAGTGAAAATAGGAATATTTTAAATAATTAATTAATATCAATTAATATTAATTCAATCAATACATTAATTATGTATTATGTAAATTCTATCCTCACTAATCAGGAGCCCAAACAGTGATGGGCTTTGTGTTTCGTTTTGTTCGGTTGGCATCTTGGACAGAATTGGCCAATGACAGAGGACACCCTTTTCAACGTCACTTTCCCGCCAAATTACAATAATAAATATTTCAATAAATTTTCTAAAGCTACAGATACACTATTTTTGCCTTGCGACTTCATTACATATTGTTTCTTTTGAGTCATTATCTTTCAGAAAAAGAAAAAAAAATTAAAAAATTGATGATAAATCCCCAAAAAAAATTAATTGAGGCCCAGAAAATTGTTGAAACATATATTTTGACTTATCTTGATTTTAAACACGTGAGGCAGGCGTAAAAACTGGCACCAGTGATCCTCTCTGAGAGAAAGAGGATATACCTACCGAGCTTGAGGGTATACTTACTCGATGGTGGGGAGCCATTTTTTGGTCTGTCCTATTCTCATTATATCTCACGGACATAACGTTAGGAGAATAACATTAGGCTTATCCATGTCAAAGGCTTATAGATGTCAAATCGAGCGTGTTCGTAGAGTTAAATCGTCATTCACTAATCATTTGTGATATGTTGTGATACTCGAAGTTGAACATTTGCTCACCAGAGTGCATAGATACCCCTCTTGAACAGATGTCAAATTGAACGTGATTAATGGGTCTAAAATTCTAAATGGCTTGAATTTCTAGAACTTCCTCGATGAAAATGCACTTTGTGACATTTGAATTAAATCCTGAAGTTTGCCTAGCACTTTATCTGTGTATACAATCCCCAGAAAATAGTAACTTGAAATCTCGAAACTTTCCAAGAATTCGCCTATATGTGGTAATTTCAATTTATTGAAAGTAAGTACTACTTTTTTCTCACCGAAACTTTCAACCAATTTCAAATAAGTGGTCGAGTAAATGTTGGGATCTTCGAAGGGAGTCAGATAAAAGAGGTTGGGAATATAGTAGGCTTCTCCAGCGTCGAATTTGAACCCGTCCATTTCATACTCATTCTTGAAATCGCGGAGTCGCTTGGCAAAGAATTCGTAAGTATCGTTCTGCATGAAATTGAACAAGGCTCCCTCTCCTTCCCACCATGTGGTTGTCGCTGTGGCACCTGAAAGTAGGAAATTGACGATCAATCGTATAGATGGGTAGGCAGAGGAAGCAATCCAAGGTATCAAGATTCTGCACTTCAGGTACCATGGCTTCCTTCCGCCAACGAGTCACCTGGATGCTCTAGAAAGACAAACATGGGGACCTGAGTTTAGAAAATAAGGAGTACCTACATAATATAAACAATGAATCGGGAGCCAATTGAGGGTGATCATGGACAAAGATTACAAAGATAGCCGAGTGGCACCTCATCAGTTGGATTGCAATCCCAAATCCTCAAAACACCGACCCCTGAGAACCCCACATTCCCGATTAAGGAGGTTTCTACCAGTAGGCTGGGGGTGATTTCAAAAATCGGATGGTTACGTTACAATGAGGTAAAACTATCGATCGTGATGGTACTATCAATAGTAGATAGGTAGGTACTTATATAAAAATAAAATTCGTTGGGGGATGGTGGAACTGACGTTATCTGGTTCGCCCAAAGTTCCAATTAGCAGTGATTTATTTGGGGTTTTGTGGGTTATTTTTTTACTGAGCTGAACTGATCGGCAGAACAACCACGCAATATCCACACTTGTGACACGGCTCCTTCTTGATTAACATAATTTAACCTATAGTCAAGAAGGCCAAGGGTTACAACGTTGCACTCTCCTCAGATGCGGATATCGGGTGGTTGTTCTGCCTATCAATTCAGCTCAGTAACTAAATAACCCACAAAGCCCCAAATAAATCACTGCTAATTGGAACTTAGGGCGGACTAAATAACGTCAGTCCTACCATCCCCAAGTGATGATTACTAGCATATAATCGTTGGGTTGTGGGTGAAGCAGGGACGATGTGGTTTTGTGCACTGAAGAGCTGGGATGGTAGTGGGAACAGCCATGTTGTTTCCCTCAGAGGAGAGTGCAACGTTGTAGCCCTTGGCCTTCTTGACTATAGGTTAAATTATGTTAATCAAGAAGGAGCCGTGTCACAAGTCCAGAAGAGTGTGGAATCACAAGATATTAACAGACAGGCGTCACAAGACCAAAATGACAGCTGACTTCAATACCCAGCTATTCTGGTGCATGTTGCAGCAACGAATTTCCCTGTAGTAGCCTGTACCACGAAGGTTAACATTTTTTTCAATCGAGTTTCCAAGTCATTAATCATGTTCCCGAAATTGAATGTTTTCACTTTCTTGTTACTGACTTCTATTGAAAGCGTAATTGCAACATGAATCAGAACCGCTGTACTTCTCTGACCCATTGATTCATTTTTTGTTAAAGATTCAACTTCAAAATTTGCACACGGTGGGCGGTACCTACTACAGGGCGATGACATTCATAGGGGATCGTCTAGGCCCTAGAGGGGGGTTCAAAAAATGCTCATGGTCCTAGGGGGAGCAAGCTCATGACCGAGGAAATGTTGAGAACCACTGATCTATCCGTAAAAGGCAGAAAATATCGCAACGAAATAGGGACCGCAAGCGCAAAATATAGATTATTAAAATAAACAAAATGTTGACCAGAAATGCCAAACGAGTTAAAATTGCATTATCCTGTTCAGTGAACTGAGAAAAGAAACTACCTAACTCAGTTCCCCGCTCCCTGGCGTTCCATGTCAAGGAACAATAGTTCAAAAGAACTACCTACGCCTTCCAGGGAGTTAACTAACTGAACTAGAGTCCGACAAATGAAGTAGGTAGCAGATATAATAGTCTTTATGATTTTACCAGTACGATCCTTGAAAAGGTGATGGGCCAAGGTTTTGAACTCGTCACATTCCTTATTAACAAAAGGATGTCTCCAGAATGTGATCTTAGCTCCAAGGGCGTGTACGTCTTTAATCTGTAAAACAACGATTGAATGACCCGGGATGTGTAAATAATAGTTAGACCTATTTGATTATTATTAGTATCTATTAATTACTAATATTGGGAACACAATTAGACTTGATGATTTAAAATCAGTTCCAGTCATGCAGCATGAATTAATGAGAAGAGTCCCATTTGTTTGGATTTTCTGACAATTTTAGCAGATTTTTTAATGCCATATTTCACCAATGACATTTTTTAAATAATTTAATGGGCAACTCATATTCGTACTACTTAAGTAGAAAATTTTGCGGTGATTCCGAATATACCACGTTTTCTCATAGATAGGTAATTTCCAAAAAAAAAAAAAAAACAACAACACTAAGATAACGCGTTTTTAAAGCTATTTCATACGACCCTTAAATTTTAAAAGAGACTCCTAAGAATGCTCCTAAAATTGTGGCCTCCGAGTTCGTCCATTCTTTTGATATTACTGACATTTCGGCACCATTTCGAATTTTTCAAGGGTCAGATTACACATAAATATATAGTTAAATAAATAGTTAGATAAAATGGTGGTAAGTACCTACCTAACTACATAAGTAAGTACCTATATATTTTTTAGCACATTTATGAAAAATTAATGTTAAACTTCAGGATTCGATTCAGAAGACTCTAAAATCAATTCACGAGACAATTTTCAAAAATTTGTCAATGAGTAGATACCTGTTAATGTTGGACACGTTGCTCTACAATTTTCTTCGAAAATTTGCCAAAAAGTGGTAAGAAACACCTACTATTAAACAAAGTAGGTAACTACCTACATGGTAAGGTTCAAGTAAACAACGGACTTACTAATTTCTTGGGATCAGGGAACTTGACAGAGTCAAATTGTTGACTCCCAAAGCACGTTTCCCATTTCTCGTCAATTTCTAGGACGCCCAATCTGAAACCGTGCTTTGTGATCGACGAAACGAAATCAGTGACCAGTGTCTGGTTAGTGGCTTTCTTGTAGGCAACCCAGGTGGACCAGATAGGCTCTCTGAGCAGGTATTCATAATCCACAGGTAAAGGCGCCTTGCCGTGATCGGGGTTCTGGCAGAGCCAAGCTTCTTTAACGTTATTTGTCAGGCACATGTCGAACCTAAAGAGAGGCGAAGACAAGAAAAAGGGTTTATTCCACGTCAAGGAGGTAACCTAAGGAAGAAAATGAATGAATTTCCTTATATTATCCAGCCATTCAGTACAGTAGGTAGGCCTATGTCACATCTACCCATCAACTTCCCAAAGTGCTAGCTTGTTTAACAACCTAACACTGTACAAACAAGTCCTGGAGCCTGTATGGACTTATGGAGCGCAGCGGTGAGGCTGCACTGCACAGAGCAATCGCGATACCATCCAAAGATTTAAAAAAAAATAAAAAACAGTAATGCGGCGGGAAAGTGACGTCAAAAAGGGTGTCGTCTGTCATTGGGCAAACCCGTCCAAGATGACAACCTAACAAAACCCGACACAAAGCCCAACACTGTTCTGCCCCTGATTAGTGAGAATAGAATATACATAATTATTAAATTGATTGAATTAATTAATTGTCATTTATTATTAATCAATTTTTAATTAATTATTCAATTATTCCTATTTTCACTGCTCCTGATGCGATCTCAGTGCATTCTTTTTGGGTTCAGTTCTTTTAGTGTGGCGCACAGTGGGGCAAAAGGGTCATTTTCTGGAAAAAACTTAGCTCCGCTCCACATTTATAGGAAATTTCGCGCTGACTCCGAATATACCCCATGTTCCCATGTCTAAAATAGCGAATTAACTGCGTAAACATAAAAAACCTAGAAAATTCACGTTTTTGACCATTGGAACCTCCCAAAATTATTTTTACATAAAAGAAAAGTTAAAGACCTGAGACTTCTGCTTCGAATGAGACCAATGCCAGGTCAGAAACACAGTAACCATGATTTTTGGTCATTTTTAAAAGTTTTCATTTCTCTGTCGTGAACACGAAAAAAGTCGAGAAAACGGAAAACTTTGAAAAAGCACCAACAAATATGGGTACTTAGTTGGTGAGCCAGCGTTGGTCTCATTCGACGCAGAAGTCTCAGGTCTTCAACTTTCCTTCCATACAAAAATGATTTTGGGCATTTACAATGGTCAAAAACTTGAATGTTCTAGGTTTTTTTATGTTTACGCAATTAATTCGCTATTTTAGGCATAGGAACATGGGGTATGTATATTCGGAATCAGCACAAAATTTCCTATAAGTGTGGCGCAGAGCTTAGTTTTTTCCGGATCCGCCCCACTGTGTGGCGTAGGAAAGGGTTTCTCAAGAGCCTGTGGAATTCCACCTGTTATTCAAACAGCTGAGATTTTATTCCAAGTTTTCTCCACACCCAAACGATAAGATATTTTTTCTTTGTATTAAAAGTCTTATTTTATTCCAAATAACAATACAAAGGCAGAAAAAAATGTGATTTTCTCATGCACGATAATTCCCCATCCTGAAGAAAACTCTGAGCTGTCTCAGAACCATGTTTCCATGAGCTGGTATCTACCTATATCTTGCAGAATTGAATAAATATAAACTTCCATTCGCACTTACTCGATTTGAACGGGATATATATTGGCACTGTAAGGCGGGATAGGATTGAGGATGAAACAGAGATCTGTCGCATTCTGGGATACGAAGAGAGGTGATCCCGGCTGCACATGGATCGCGCGACCACCTGAAGTCAGCCATTTCTTCTCTGCGACCCATCCAACCCATGTCGTCGGCTCGTTCCCATCACCCTGGAATTAGATCATCGAATAGCATCATTTTTAATTACGACCCGTGAGGATACGATTTGAATGTGTTTATACCTTTTTGCCATAAATGTCCTCCAAAAAAAATTTAAGCATGGCACCCTGATCAGAAATTATTCAAACAGAACCATGGATCATGTACGCCAACTCAAGTATCCCTTCCTAAGATGACGTCATCAAAACTTTCGAAATTAATCAAAATGTAACCACTCGCTCGAAAGCAAAATAGGCACCTATTATCTCACTCCCAACTTTAAAAAAAACAAAAAAAAAAAACAAGGGTAATGCTCAATGAGTACGCTGAAAGGTGCGCAAAAAGCGCCAAAATTGTGCGAAATGCAAACTGTGTTTTGTAGATTAATTAAACTATCAAGTGTGATACCCATATGATTTTTGAGGTTCTAAAAAGATTCTCTTGACTAATTTAACTTGATGAGACAAGATTGTAAATCTCTATACTTATTGGATCCTCATTTCGGAAAAATGCATCTATATTTATGAAAATAGCTACTGAAAGATCAGGTAATTTACCTCTCTATCCGATTCAATAAAATAATACAAAACTTCGTCATGGCTCACCTCACCGGTTACAAACGGCGCTCCTTCTTTGATAATCTTTTGAGATGGATAGTTGTTACCGACGTTGCCCCCGTACAGGTTCTCGCCTTTGTGAGAGAAGCAAACGGTCATGTTGTCGTTGAAATTCCCTGTAGAGGCTATCACTCGGTACAGTGGGTAGTTACCAAGATTATCCTGAACAAGAATCATATTATATAATGTAGAACGAATAAAAGCTAGGTACCGCGAGTAATTCAAGTTCGAGGGTCTCGCCTAAGGTAACGTCCCGACATCTTTAAAATATATAAAACTCACTCAAATTTAAAAAATTAAATCATTAGGTACCTACCAACCTATATTATTTTCAACTATTTTTCCACATAATCTCCAGCCACCAGGAGCACTTCCAGTAGCGTTTGGCTGTACCCCAGGGGGCCCCCTACAGGAAACCAACCTCTAGCGCTTCAGCTCCAAAGCCCGCGATATCGCATAAAAATTATTTGTAACCTGGGGACGAAGCCCTCCTTTTGCGCAAATGGTCAGCCACGTGCTGGGCGTGAGGCCCGCTTCATTGGGTTCTTAGGCCATCTATCTTTAGTCGAAATAACTATTCTCCAAGGACTTCCTGTAGGAGTGGAGAAATATATAACCATGGAAGTCTTCTTCTTTATATTATCCATCATCTTATTAGTTCGAAAGCTTCCCAATAGATGACGGAAAGACTGTCTTTCTGCCATCGTGTCATGAAGGGTTGGAAAATGTTCCAGCTGCGGAGGGCGCTGGAGGTTGAAGGTGGTTTGGGCTTTGTGACTCAGGGGCGCGCAAGCGTCCAGTAACGAAAAAGGTTAAGGGCCCCCATATGTGTATTGAAATGGTTGACAAGTGACTGTCCAGGGGAGCAAAACGTCGAGAATGACTCGCAATCCAAGGGAAAATTTGAGAAGTGGGGCGAGTCACATTTGATTTACACTCTCATACCTTTACGAAAAATGCATACATAAATAAATTGGGGATTATGTGGGAAAATAGTTCAAATGGTCTAATTCCGAAAATTTCTTTTGATCACAGCAATTTCGGAGGGAAGGACGGATTCTTGCTGGTGGGGGGGGGGGGGGGGGGGGGGGGGGGGGGATTTCTTGATTTACGTCAGGGTTCAATAAATTTTCCAACCTGATTTTAAAGTTGAAGAACGAATAACATCCTGAGATTGGGGGAGGGGATACAAAAGGGACTTTCACATTCAAACCTGGATAACTTAGAGACCAGTTAATTTGTACTCGGTTGATCGGGATTCTACTGTATGATTTTTTGAAATTTGACCCCTTACTTTTGGTGAGACCTCTGTGGAATAAGGTTCATCATGCATCCAAGACCTTCACTGGAGGTTCACCGGTTGCAAAAAAAATACTCTGAACAATGGAATAATTTTGAAAAGAACCTACAAGTGTTAACAGCCGATAGGAACCAACAACGTTATTTATTGTTTTCTTAGACTAAGTTGGAGCATATTACTTAAAACTCATCAGCTTTCTCAAGTTGAGAAACCCACCTACCTTCTTAGAAATTTGGATTAAGTTTTGGGTGGCAGAGTCATCGTCAAACCATTGAACACAGGCAACTTCATCATAAGACCTCAGGCCGTTGCATTCCATTGGGATCCCAGAATCCGCTCCAAAATTCACGCTGAAGCTACCATCAGCCGCAGTTCCTATCAAATTAATATTTAAAAAGAAAATTATTACACGGAAAACAAATTTCCTGTACTGGATAACCTATGAAAACCTCAAAACCCGTCCCTATTGCGGGCCCTTGATGGTACCTACAATGCTGTGAATAGTTATTCTTGAGCTTTATTCAAGTTGAATGTAATAAACCAAGTAGGTAGGTACTTCCTTGCCTAAATCATAATAATAGGTTTTAAAGGTAGGCATCGCTTTGTCATACCTGAGAACGAGTTGAACGTCAAAACTGTAGCAGAGTCTCTCTTCGGATAAATTTCAAAGTTGTAGGGGTCAGCACCTACACCTGGATGGCTGGATATTCCGCTGATGATACAAGCTTAAACAATAGAATATTATATTATTTACATAAATAGGTACTCACATATTAATTAAACTAAAACCTCCACTTGTAGGCTGAGTGAGGACCGGAAAATTCGCCCTTGGCTGGGAGGTGTCCACTAATAACGAAAAAGTGGCTATCAACTTAAAAACTAAGGAGTTTGAAAGAAAATTGCTGCAAGTACCTAACTTTTTGTTGCAAAACCTATTCTTTGAGTTGTGACTGTCTAATCTGATTCAACCTGCATTAATAACTAATTAGGTAGGTACCAGGAGAATCGTAAAATGCCCACAATAGGGACAAGCTCCTCAATAGGGAAAGCATTTGAAAAACGAGATGTTATCTGCCCCCTATATGGTGCTGTACTTTTTCTTGTACTTTTAGCTTTTTTTTTTTTAATGAAATACCTTGACCATATTGAAGAAATGGAAGATTTGAATAGGTTTTTGGCGGAAACACGTCATGTCCCTATAACGGAACCTATGAGCCTCAATCGGGACACTTTTTGACAATAAAAAAATATGAGGGAAAATATTTTTTCACAATTTTGTGACATCATCGTGTCTGGGATCCAGTGAGGAACCCATTCCAATAGTTAAAAACGCGGAAAACCAATTTCCTGTACTGACTAACCTATGAAAACCAATAAAACCCGTCCCTATTGCGGGCCCTTGATGGAACCTAAGAAAACAGTAGTTATTATTATGCCAATCAAACTCACCACATGAAATGAGCCCTCCCAGGAGTAAACTCGTACCCATGGTGAACTTCCCTTTGCAAATCCTGAAAGAAGAAACAAAAGTAGATTATAGCAAAGCTTAATACAATAGCGAATCTTATAAAACGGTACCTACGTAATCCCCTCAAAACGTTTGTTTTACTTACTATTAATTACGGAACCTTGGCAGGTGATCTTAATCAAATAGCTACCTAGTGACCATAAAGTCAGGTCAGAGGTTTTTGAAGAACTATGCAAGAACTCCTCTTTATAGGCGTTCCACTGAAACGCTATCCTCATCGAGTATCAAGATAATCGAGAGGACACTTGCCTCGTCTATTGTAATGCATGAAGTGCTAGATAATTTATGTTTATTTTCATGTAGATGATAGTTTGTTGTATATGTGAAAATAACACTCATATCAAGGTGACATTATTATCTAATCGTCCGCTCTAATTAAATTAAGAACAATGTACTTACTTGGTATTGATAAGATGGAATATCGCAGGTGGTTAGAAGAGCTCGGGGATTTGAGTTTTGAAGGATGTAGTTGAATTTTCGTATATTATCTATTTTTTTTAAATTCCGAGTTAATGAGCTCATTTTTAAAGAATTATTTCAAGTATACCATATTTTCCTATGTTTGAGATGTAACACTAATAACCTCAAAAAGCACGTCTTTGGACCCTTCATTTTCAAAATTTGTCCCCTTATTGTACCTACTCCAAAAATTCTGTCCAACAAACTCATCTTTTTTTTAAGCGAATTTTCGAAGAAAATTCAGCTATTCCACTGGCTTCAAAATTTTAGCAATGCTAAATTTTAAGAATTTTCTCCATGGAAATCCGTTTTAGAACATTTCTGAAGTTTTATATATTTATACGTGTCGCTCCCGACGATATCTGACCATGGAATCGATTTAAAAATCCAAAACATTTCAAAATGTCAATAATGTTGGTTGGCCAGCATTTTTAAGTACTCCAAGGGGTCAAATTTTGAAAAAAACGTTTTATTGAGGTTTTTGGTGTAAATTACCGTCTTAAACGTCGGAACATTATGGCATATTCGGAATCAGCGCAAAATTTCCTATAAGAATCACCCACAAAATTGGTCAAAATAATTCATTGTACATTCGCTCATCAACTCATGCTGCATAAATAGGACTTTTTTTTAATAATATTGAAAATTTTTTTTTGGAGTTTTAGAGCGCACCTTCATGCGGAATTGTTTTAAAATGGTCTTAAACATGAAGATCCATGAAGATAATTTTCATGAATTTGCATAACTACAATTTTGAAGCCATTGCGATGGCTTCATTCTCCTCAAAAATTCTCTGAAACAAGCTTAACATCGAACATTTCGTTCTTCCCAACTTTTCTTTGGCAGTGAAAAACAATGTGGTTAACCATTCACTTCGATAAATTAAAAAAAACCACTGATTATTACACAATGGTTCATTTCCATGAATCGACAACCTTAAGGTGGTACTGGACGGGTACTGAACAGTTGTTCAAACTTTCCTCAGCCAGTAATTTACCAAATTTATTTCTGTTTACGTAATTCTTCTTCTTATTCAAATCCCGAGGGCACTATTCAAATTTTTGAATTTCGAAACTTTTAAAATGGATTTAAAATTCAGAATCGAATATTAAAAACCCCATTTTAAATTGATTGACTATTACTTAACGGAGAAAAGTTTAATATTATTTCAATGTTATTATGATTGAAGGGGAGGTTTCCTTTTTTCAACTTGTATGTCTCAAGCAGTAAGAGTTCCTAAATACTCTCTGATAGCCAATATTTGAGTATTTTTTTGCAGTGTCCGATATCCTCTTAAGCTGTCCAACAGACTATCTAACTGTGGTTGATGTGCTGCGTACTTTAAAATACCCAAGATTTTCGCCTATGTACGACTTTTGCCAGTTAAGACGGATTCTCCTATGAGATAGCTACTTACTTTACTTACTTACTAAATTTGTTTAACTCTCGAAACCAACGTTTGTTATTGGAAATAATGAAACACAAGACCAAATATTGTTAGGTAGGTACAGGAGGTGTATGGGTGCTCTAGATACCGAACCGAAGCCCTTGAATTAGTTTTGGAAAACTATCGATAGATTTTGGTCCTCTTGGGAAAGTTAAAACTGTTGATAGTTTTAGTACCACAGAGGGAGACTATCAATAGTAAACTTGAAGATAGTACTTAATTTACAATCAGTATACCAAATAATGAATATACCCATGAAAGAATGAATGAATACTATACAAAAAAACTTAAATTAAAAAAAAATTATGTTGAAATCTGATGAAAATAATTGTACCTAATATGACTGAGTTTGTGATGGTTGATGCGACATGGATGGTTGATTTCAAGAGTACAAACGTAACTAGTGTAGTCAATAAAATACGAATGTCTTACTAGCTACAATGTCTAAATCCTTTTATTTTAACCATCTCCTCAAATCAACTGTTTTCGTAAATTTTCCCTCCCCCATACAATTTCCCCCTCGATTTTTTTTCTATTTTCAAATGTAAAACTATCGATAGTTGTAAAAAACTATCGATAGGCTATCGATTGTTCCAACTATCGTTAGTATCGATATACTATCGACCTCATACGCGAAATTTAACTACCCTGAAATTTACAGATGCTAAGAACGAAAAAAGATAATAAATCCCATCTCATTTTGTAGCCCATCAGAATCAAATCATTAAATTTAACAAAATAATAGAAGTAAGGCCTTAATAAATAATAAAGCCTTATGTACTAGTAATCTACAATACCTCCCTACTTCTCCAAGAGTGAACAATAAAAAGTTAGCCCACAGATGAGGTTCTGGTAGGTGTCCTGAACTTCGTCACAAGTTAGGTTCGTCGTTGTAGGATTTGATTAAAGTTGTAAAATATCAACTAGATAGGTCCTTAGGTAGGTACCTATACGCCTATTTGTTTCAAAGAGGTCACTCATTAGGCTACCCATCGGTATTGGAATATCGCTATTATCGTTAAGATCGAAGCTATATCGTTAAGAAGGGTTTCCTATTCGGGTTACATACGCGTTTTCAATCAATCAAGTCAATCTTGTTCAACCAATCAAGTCAATTTCTGACCAGTAATCACTCAAGAAACGATAAGTTCAACTACAATGACGAATTATCGTGTATGAGAAATACAAATTTTTCTGCCTTTGTATTGTTATTTGGAATAAAATAACACAGCCAATACAAAGAAAAAAATAGTTGATCGTTCGGGTGGGGGGAGAACTTGGAATAAAATGTCAGCTGTTTGAATAACAAGTGGAATTCAGAAGGCTCTTGAGAAACCCTTTCCTACGTCACACTAAAAGAACTGAACCGAAAAAGAATGCGCTGAGATCGCATTGAGAGCAGTGAAAATAGGAATAATTTAAATAATTAATTAAAAATTAATTAATTCAATCAATTTATTAATTATGTAAATTTTATTCTCACTGATCAGGAGCCCAAACAGTGATGGGCTTAGTGATTCGTTATGTTTGGTTGGTATCTGGGCAGAACTGGCCGATGACAGACGACACCCTTTTCAACGTCACTTTCCCCCCAAATTACAATTATAAATATTTCAATAAATTTTCTAAAACTACAGAAACACTATTTTTGCCTTACGTCTTCAATATTGTTTCTTTTGAGTCATTAACTTACCAATCAACATAAAAGTATTATTAACAATCTCCGGAATAAGGAAGGGCTGATTAAAACGCTCAAATAGTAAACTAGATTTATTTTAATAACAAAAACTTTAAAAATACAACACAGACAAATCACATAATGGCACCTCTGTTCCTAACACCCGGTGTTCTATTCCTTCGTAGTCTAAAGCTCTATAAAAACAAGCTGTATAAAAACGTCAGGGCGATCAATTCGCTAAATCAAATATGAACGGATCTACCATTGAATACTCTGCAATTTATTATAAAGAGATCAAGATCGAAAATATAAATTAACCGGAAATTTCGATTTCAGGCAGAATTTACGAGTCCGAGTCGGAATGAGAGGCAGTGGAATGTTGTTGGGAGATGTCGCCACAGCTTTGTTTTTCATCGTGGTAGTTGTAGAAGTCCCTGTGGGACGAGTCTTCGTGGGCGACGAACGTTTGGAGAACTTCCATCAGTTGAAGTCGAGCACGTATATTTGAATGGTCTGGCAGCCTAAAAGTAAAAAGAAGTATCTACTAAAGTAAGAAATTGGGAATGAGAATGGTTGCCAAGTGTAACAATAATGTTGTAAGTACTAACAAACAAAATTAAAATTATGGAGAAGCCACACGAGACGCAGAGGACGCAAGTATTTCAACTAGGAACCTCCCTAAAAATAAAGGCTGATTACCTGACAATCAGATAGCAACCTAATCAACCCTCAGCCGACTAATAAAAAAATAAAAAAAAATAAAAAAACTAGCAACGATTGGTTGTACGTGAAAATCATGGTAGAGCACCGTGAATATTGTGTAGAGAAAATTGTGAGTATAAATGGAGAATAATTATTTGGAAAATCGCCAATTATACCGGACCCCAGAACGGTTAGAAAGAGAGAAGAAAGGAGAAGAAATGCTTGCATACGAGTCT
>JAEMON010000006.1:19025993-19036565 GCA_030264115.1 Lygus lineolaris | reverse complement strand
TCCTTAAAGGGTTAATATTCAAAGTTTCCTCATCTGTTCTTTCACATTGATCTCAATCTCTCTCTTTCAGTTGCACCAACAGTCAAAACTGATCGTACCGTTGAGCCAGAGAGACGTGTTCACACAGGAACTGAAACTTTAAGAGCAGTCCTTGAAGGAAGGATCGACGATAAGAGTAGGTTCATGTCTCCCCATCTCTCTGCAGCTTCACCTTTGGTCAAAACCGAGAAGCCCTCCAATGGAGAAAAAGGCTCAACCGTCAATCTCAAAGCTCCGGAAAAGTCTCCGATGAGACCTGGTATGTTATTTCCCAAACAGGAGATAAAGTCGGAAATAAAGGAAGAAGTTGTGGACAACATGGAAGTCTGCAATGAGGTCGAGATCGGAACTTCAGAGGTTGAAGTGAAAGAGGAGAAACCTGAGGTGACCACAGTTACTGTTACTACTTCTACCACAACCCACCACACGACTACCGTGGTCGGTGGTCAGGTTAAAAGCACAGTTGCATCACAAGTGGTCTCCACAACTACTTCAACAACTACCACAAAGTAAGTGTGCTGTGCGTTAAGGACGTCTGAGAAACTTCATTATAGTTGACAATTCATTCTTGACGGGCTTCAGGCTGCCATTTGCTTTAAATTAATTTTGTCTGACTCTGGTTCTTATTAACTTATGTATGTGTATAACTCATGCTTTGCAGTTCGAAAGGCTTGGAAGTAAAGAAAGCAAATACCAGCACTTTAACAGCAGCTATCAAGACTGAACCAGGCGTTGCGTCAACCACAACCGTCGCAGCCACGAGTACTACCACTGCTGTTGTCAAGGATGAGCACAATCGTGTGTACTCTGCTACTTGTACCAAGGGGAAGGTAAATATTTATAATATTGCAGCACGGAACTGAAAGCGTCTGTTAGTATTTCGATTAGATCTTCAATTTTCATATTTATATTATACTCAATGTTGCTAACGATTTCAGGTTTACCTCAAGAAAATAGTTCATACGGCTGATAAAAGGAAGAAACGGAGCCCCATCAAGTATCCCAAATGTTCAACATTTCTCACTAAAGGTGGAAAGAAGAGTATTATGGTTCTCGCCCAGCATGAGTTGAATAAGTTGTCACGGAAGGGCGGGAAGTTCCCCATTTATGCTTTCAACCATATGCCCAAAGTAAGTAAAAAGCAATATTTATAAATCATAATTCACAAACGTCATTGAGTTGAAGTAATACATCCATATTACAATGAATCTTTATTATTATTTTTTTTTTTTTTTCAGTTTTGTCAAACGAATTTACCGTCGTGGCCTTACCCTTGCCCGAGACCCACTTTCAAAACTTGTTGGCTTTATCGTACTATCAATTTCAAAAATTTAGCTTCGGCCGGACTTCAGTTGCGCACTATGTGGGCGTGTTTGAAATGGGACGACATGTCTGTAAGTGATTTCTTCGAAAAGTGATAATTTGACCAGGTTCATAAATTTGGGTAGTATTTTAATATGTTATTTTTTGCAGGTCAAACCTCCTAATCCGGATGGCAAACACCAAATCACTACCGAAACTGAAATTATGACGACCGAAATCCTTAATCATAGGCATTTAGGAGCATGTTTGGACCGCACTGAGTATCTCCTTAGGAAAGTTGTCATCCCACTAGAAGTTCCTAAAACAATCAGAGGTAATATTGACTGTTCTATAAAATAATTTCTTCCGTTTCTATGAATTTTGCTGAATCTCTAGTTTATCTTTTGCTTGTATTTCAGAGGTTCAATCGATTCGTACTGGACTGAGGAAGCGTAAGAGAGAAGAAGCTCCTCAGAACACCGAACCTCAAGTTACCGAAGAATGGGTGGATGAGTCGAAGCTGGAGCTTTGGGAAATCAAGTTGTATGGTGAAAGGTACGTTCAACTCCATCAGGTGTGCGATTCCTTATGATATGAATATTTTAGTGGTGTTGAGTTTGATTATTTCTGACTTTTTCAGATTGGAGAAACAAATTCTTCAGCAGCAGACCATGGCAAGGACGCGTAGCTCCACTGGCAACCTTCCTAAAGAGAAAGAGAAGATGAGTGCCGAGGAGGTTAAAGAAAAATTAGAAGCACAATTGAAACTGCAGAGAGCAGCCCACCAGCAAAGGAAAGGAGCTGCAGCAGCAGCAATGGCTGCTGCGAGCGCTATGTCTGGTGCTACGCCAGAAGCTAAAACACCATCTACTCCACAGCAGCATCACGTTATCAAGATTGTTCCCAACTCCAGTGGTAAGAAAATTGAACTCTTAAAATAAAACAATACAATGATTTTGCAACGTACTTAATTATTAATCGAGATTATTTTACTTTATACAAACTTATTCAAAAATCTTTCTTATTCATCATTGTTGAAAACAGGTGGTATGGACACGTATAAGCTGGTCTCAAAAGTGCCCATACCTCCCACACCTTCTGGTGCCAAGAGCTCTCTCACGTCTCTCTTGGCTTCAAACAACACTCCAACAGCTTCTAAACAGGCTATGGGAGGAACGCGCAGGATTATCATGACCAAAAGTAAGTCTGGGAGATTGCTTATCCTAAACGATGAAATTTGTACCTTCTACTGGTATAATTACTTGTATTACTACGTAATTTGCTCCATTCGGGTGTTGTTATTTCCTTAGATGTTGACGGAACAACGCGCGTAGTAGCTGGTGGACCAACCAGTATTTTGCCAAAAGGAGCTGCACTCACCCCACAAACTCCTTCTCCTCAATCTCGCACTGTTACTGTGCAACCGCAAACTCCCCAAGGTAAATAATTTGTTGATTTGGGTTTGAGGCCACAATCACAAGAGACATTTTTCGCTATTTATTCCCACACGTAAAGTGGCACAGCAGCTTTTCTGCATTTTCTCAGGGGTGACTTGAGGTGGCCCCCGGATGTGCTCGTATTTTGTGCCTTAACACTTGTTATTATTAATATTGTGCGTCTGCGCTTGTAATCTGTGACCTCTGACAGCCTCGAACCCGGCTTATCAGCTTTGTTTGTGTTGTGTCTTTATATACCTACCTTCTTTGTTTTTGTAAGTTTCTCACTTTTTTTTTCCTCGTTTATCTCTCTTTGTTTACATCTCTTCATACACAACCAACTTCTGTATCCGATGCTGCCATCATCTAACTTACTTTATTTTGTTGGTACAGCCGCCACGCAAAGAGTGCAAATCACCAAAGGGCCTGACGGAAAATATCAAGTCAAAGGTCTCATGCCAGGTAATGTTTATTTTGTCACCTTGTCTGCTAATTTGGGTGAGCAGTATAGCTACATCGCTTTTGTAACTTGAAAGGATAGAATCAGTTAGTGAACATTTCCCCGAAATTTGTAGATTAGTTAAGGAGTTATGCCTACGACAACAAATTTCATCAGTAGATATTACTAATCCACTATTTTTTGACCTAGTGCAATAGCTATATCTCTTGTTGCAGTTGCATTCAATGTAGATATGCTTTGAATGTCTCTATCCTTATTTCAGGTCAACAACTGGTACAAATGCCTGATGGTAAACTGCATGTATTGAGCACGAATGCCAGCAATGCTGCCAACGCAGCATCTTCTCAGAACGCCGCTACTCCAACCCGCGCTGGTCAGCAAGTTGTTGTGAAAACTGCGGCTGGCAAAGGAGTTGTCACTACTCCAGGAAAGCAAGTACGTACAATATCTTCTTTCACCACTCATAGAGACAACACTCTTTCTCAATATTATATTAGGTGCCTATTTTTAGGAACCATGCTTTCTTTTGGTAAATAATTCACGCTCTGAGTGTCTGGGAGAAAAGCCAAAAATTGATTGAATTGATTGAGCCAAAGATTGAATTTCCAAAGTTTGAGCCTGAAGGGCGAATTCTGGTGAGGGTTTGAGGTGGGTAATCCTGAGTTTATCAGCTTGCGGAATGTAATTGCATCTTGAATAATAATTGAATAATAAGTTAAAATAAAATGATGATGATAAAGATAAAATGAATGAAATAAATATATAAATAAAACAAAATAAATAAAATGAAAAAAATAAAATTATGAATGATAATAAAATGAATAATAATTTTAATCTGCTATACATTTCTGGCAAATATCTTTTTCCTTTTCAAATGGTCCAAATTTGCGCCAGAGCAGAGGGGCGAATCTGGAGTAGCGTGATAAGGCAACAGGAGTTTTATTTTTGGAAGTTTTATTATTCTTGCTTATAGTCGCACTTTCCCTTGAGTAGTTCTTTGATTTATGGTATGAAGGACGTGAATTAAATATAATTACTGTTGCTCTATTTTTTCAGGTGATTCTCAAACAGATGAACAATACTCCCGTTATCCAGAAAATGAGTGGTGGAAACGTAATTGTATCTACTGGTCAAGTTGCCACCCAAGGACAAGTAACTTCGACGACCACCAGCACACCTCAGGTTTGCATTTC
This sequence comes from Lygus lineolaris, assembly GCA_030264115.1. Lineage (NCBI taxonomy): Eukaryota > Metazoa > Arthropoda > Insecta > Hemiptera > Miridae > Lygus > Lygus lineolaris. The sequence continues at coordinate 19,032,135 of JAEMON010000006.1, read as the reverse complement.
TATCGCCACCGTTTCTGTTCAGTTGATTTTGTTTCATCTGGTATGTAATATTGAAATTACCTTCTAATCAACCCCTATAAAACTTTTACTACAATGTTCGTTTAATTTTACAGGCGGCAGCTAGCTCTAATCAACTAGTTTTGAATAACTCAAATCTCGCTCAACAACTAGCTTCTGGGAAAGCTACCTATGCTACGCTTAACGGTCAACAAGTCGTACTTCGGACTTCTGCTGCAGGTGGAAACTTGGTACTTAAACAACCCGGTGGCCAGCTTGTTGCCAGGCTTCAGTCGCCTCAAATGACGGCCGCCAGGGGTGTACAGGTAGGTTACTGTAATTGCATTATGTTTATTATAGCTGTTGGATGTTAACCGACCATTATTGACATTGATGAGGGACAATCATTCTCTTGGTACTTCCGTGATTAAGGTCTCAAAATTAACATGAATTCAGATTTTGAAGTTTGTTAATTTCATCATTTTAACCAGGCTGCAGCTAAGTCGCTGGAAAATACTGCAATACAATCTCAGGAAGTTGTCAAAACTACCACATCTGCAGAGGTTGCTCAACCAGCCACCCCTCAACCAGCTGCAGCAACTGCAATCTCTTCCACCACTTCTGCTGTTGCTGTCCCATCTGAACAGCCAACTATCAAAACAGAACCAGGTGTTCCTACTGTCCAGCCACAGGCTGTGAGGAGATCTACTACTGGACTCACTGAAGAGCAGGTAAGGACTTTGGCTTCTGTACTTAGTTTGCTTGTATCTTTCATGAACAAAGTGCATTTACTTACGACTTCAATCTTGAGTTTGGAGTGTCTACTGAATCGAATCTTGGAAAAAATGTGCTGTAGATTGGGCATTGTAGTCTTTGAGTTGTTGGTGTCTAGCTGGGTGTGAGTATGTGTAATTGCCACCGCTACGTAAAAGTCAAAACTAACTGTCCAGGTATCAGATGTTGTTTGTACATTTTAAAAGAGTTGTTTGAAAAAAAATATTGAAAACTCTTTTAAACTTGAAAAGTGTGCCTAAAATCAAGGTTATTATTTTCTTCGTAAGTATATTCTCGGAGTATTTTTCTGTATTCCAGAGGGTTTCAAAGTCGTTAGAGTGGTTATAGGCAAAAAAGTTGGAAAAAAAACGAATCAAGAATTGAAGACAGGTATTCCATTTCTATCAATGTATAGTTTTTATGGCATTTTCCTGGACTTCGAGGTCTCATTGTTTGAGGAAAAGAATAAGTCCTGTGAGTTTCATCAAGTTTTTAAGGATGTTCAGGGTAAAATCGTTGACCTCGAAGAGAATGAGATCGATTGTGGTCCTTCAGCTCCTGTAGATAAGAACCCAGAAGACAGTCGCGAATCCCTACCAACTAAGTACAGACCGTTATGAAAATGATAAATCCGTGGAACCCTTCTCTAGAGGAATCATGCGTAAAAACCACGGAGGGGATAGAAAAAGAGTTGATGAAATTGGTCACATTCCAAAATTACAATACGACGAAGTATCTCTACTCGTGGTGATCATATTGCTAATAAATTGCGAAACCTCGGTGAGCAATCTCAAACCATTGCCATACATTACACCAAAAATATTTTGTTTGAAGTTGTTATGGGTAAATTTAATAATTCCTACACTCCTAAAATCTGTAATGCAAATGTAAAATCCTTGACACCTCCTTCAATAGGAATTGAGCATAAAAGCCAGGTAGTGGACAAAGTGGAGCTGATGATTTAAAAAAAAAAGACACGAAGATTCCATAAAATTAATTTAAAAAAAAAAGGAATTCCAAAAGTTGATTAAAAAAAAAAATCCAAAATTTATTGAAAAAAAGAATCCCAAAAAATTGATTTAAAAAAAAAATCAAAAAATTTATTAAAAAAACGATACTTCCTCTTTTGAGCTCTACACGTATAGCCACATTCCTATGACCAAATTTTGAGCTTCTATGATATAAATCTAGACAATTCGAACCTATACTTTTTATGTCAAATGGTCTTATAACTTTATATGTTTTACTTATCGACATAATAGTAGATAACGATGTTTCAGGTATTCTTACATTTTGTCTATCTGAAACATTCTCTCTCTTTCTTTGTCTTTTCTTTTATGAAAAACCCCACAATGGAGTTAGTTAAAGATTTTCCAAAAGATTAGGAGGGTACTGGGATTAGGAGACTCCTGTACTATGGAGGTTCGTGGTACTATTGATTCGTCTGCTCCTGTTCCTCTTTTACAAGCTTAAACAAGGACAAATATTTTATCCATGTTTTGAAAAAGTGTTTCTGTATTCTTGTACATGATAAGTTGTATAAAATGTTGGCACTTTTTCTGAACAATCTACAAAATATTGAAATATTAAGAAATTTTCTTATGATCGAATTGCTTACCATTCCGAGTTATTTTCGTTATAATTATTCTAATATTTTTATTTGTGAGCTTCACACACCTATCATACATTTTTAAACTGTAAATCATCTCTTCAGTTCTAACTAAATCAACGTTTTACTGTATTTAACATAAACTTGGTCAGCTGCTATGAATAAACCTTGTGTGGGTACGTAAATCACATGATTTTGGTGTTTGGTCACCTTAAAAAAAATTATTTTGCCTTGGATTTTCATTGTGAAACAATTAAGTATTATATTTTGAGACTGGAAATTCAAGAAATACGAATTTTCTTCAAGCCCAGGAAAACTCAAGGTACGTAAAGTTCGATGCTTTCAAATTTCAACCCTTCACGATTTAGTATTCTTTAGTTCCGCAAGACTTCTTTATGTACCTATTGTTAGAGAACACGTCTCCAATGAGTTTCAACTTCATGAATTGCCAAGTTTATAAGTTTTACGTAGTGACTTACACAAATGCTGTTATTCAGTAGCCAACCTATCTAGGGGTATTCAATCCAAAACTGTAGGTACCTATTCGAATAGGAAAATTATTTTCTTCCAAGTACCTACGTATTGGGGAGCATAAATTTATCAAGGAAGTAATTTTGGTGGAATTGAAGAATTTGAAAAATGGATTTATCGCAAAATGATTATTTTATAGCATTAACTATGTCTTTCACTGTTCCAGGAGAGTTCAATGTTGGCTGGACAACCTCCTGGCACCGTCATCAAGTGTATAACCGCTCAGGTAATCCAGACACAGCAGGGGCCAAGGATAGTTCTTCAAGGCCTCACAGGATCCAATTTCACCTCCCAGCAGCTTGCAACGATACAACAACAAGTGAAGCAGCAGTTGTTGAAGGGTAATTTTGTCCTAATCATTCAGATTAATATGATAGAGATTTTGGATTCGTTGAGTTCGGGACTGTACTGGATTATTACTTATATTATAAGTTGAATAATAGAATATTTCGTTGAATGACAACCCTTGAAATGAATATTTTAATGAATTAACAGGTGATGAACTCATTTTTTTTTTTTTTTTTTTGTTAGTGGATGATTTTAGAATCTGGGAGTGGCCAAAAATGAACTTTGAGACGAAATCTGCACAACATTCAACAATACTGAAAAATACAATCATATGTCATCATAATCAAGAATTTCCCTGAAGTTTGTTGTTTCATTCTTATTGTAGCCCAAGCAGAAGCTGGTAATCAAGGAGTGCTTGGGCCGACGAAGATCTATCTAGCTGTTCAGCCGCCCACTCCCGTCGCACCACCTCCAACTACCGTAGAACCGCCAGTCACCGTAAAGACCGAAGATCCCGTGGAACTGCCCACCCCTCCTGTTCCTGCTCCTGTTCCTCCTACCCCACCTGCGCCTTTGCCCCAGAAACAGGAAATCAGGATCAAACAGGAGGTCGTTACACCCGTGAGTTCAGGCTATTTACGTAATCCCAACGATATATTCAATATATATTATTACGTACTATGATAATAACTGCCCTTTTTAAAAATTGGGATTTATAAAAAACAGAGATGAGATTAAACGTTATAAATGTTGTTCATAGTGTGGTAGATTTTTCAGAGTGCTTGGAATCATTCTCTCCACACCACCATTCCTGTCGTTGCACTGAACACTAACTTTTGCACTGAAACTCATCAAGTCTCTCTAGATTTGTTCCAAGAGAGATGAACATTGAACATGGTCCGAGTTCATGAACCGGTTCTGCGCCGTTGCGGACGTGGGGCGTTCCCAAGTGGTTGGGTTCATGAACCCAAAAATTTTACTTTCTACCCAGACTGTACACTTAACCGTGTTCCAAGAACGTTGGGTTCATCAAGGTGCTGAACTTGGTTCATGAAATTCCCATATCAACTGAGGAGTAGTTTTTCCTTTTGAATGCAAGTTCAATAAGAAACCTGTTGGAAACCTTCGCATTTTTTTATCCAAATATGAGTGGTTTGTGAATTGTTTTCCAAATTTCCGTCAGTATCTTTTTTGATTTATTGTTCTGTTTTGATTAATTGAAAATGAATTGCTGACGGACCTGTTGAGTGATGCATGGAGTGGATTTTAAAGGTTAAAATCTGAAATTTTGACTATACGTTCTCCTTTGACCTTCATAAGGAGTAGGTTGTTGTTGGTAAGAAACTTGATTGTTCGCTAGTAGGTGGTCCACCCGTTTTACTTCAGTTATTTCGAGGGGTGGAAAAACACTTCAAGTGGTGTAACCCCTGTTAACAAAGTGTTCCTAAAAGTTCAGATTTTCTCACGTGTTTCGGAAAAAAAATTGTTACTGATACATAATTGCTAATTCGTATTTTTATGTTTTTTACGTGTTGAATGAATTTGATGAAATTGTTACTCTTTGTGTGTTTTTAGCCTCCTACTGCAGCCGTTGTCAATGGTCAACTTTCATCCAGTGATAATGTTAGTAACCAAGATTCGTCATCTGCCTCCCCTAAAACGCCCCAAGGCAGTAAATTTGTTCTTACGCCAGATTATATTCAACAAAGTAAGTTCATCAATCGAGTCACGTCCGTGCGGTATTGTTCTCACTGCTCTGTTCTAATATCCATCTTTTTCAGCAATTAAAAACGCATTGAAACAAGAAAACCTAAATCCTGAAGTAGAAGAAAAGTTGATAAAACTGCAGAGGTATCAAGAGAAACAGATGAAAGATGAAACTTCACCACCTCAACTTTCCACCCAACTTCATCAACCTTCAGCTATTCAGCAGGCTACTGTAAGCAGTACACAGCCTAGTCGAAAACGGCCAGCTCCAGTTGAATACGAATCAGAATCTCCGAACAAGAAGAAACTTGTGAAACTAGACACCAAAGAGGCTAAGTAAGGAAAATGATTTCCAATCTTGTGAAATTAGTAGGTACCCTGAATGATGGATTTTATTTTATGTATTTATTTTTCAGGGGCTCAACTAATAACAGGAGCAGAAATAAAGTTCAAGAAGAAAAGAGAAAGCAGCAAATACAAAGCAAACTCCTCATGATGTTGTACCGACAAAAGGAGGTTTTAAAGAAAGATATTGCCAAAAAACGAGCTCTCTTAGAAAAAGAACTTCAAGTTCAAATACAGGTATGTTCATCTTGAGGGTTTCAATACGCTATCATGCCAAAATTGGCGGTCATCTCTGTTGACCAGAACCATTTCCCGGAATGACAGATGATAAAGGAGGCGCCCGCCAATGGAGGATTTTACTAAAACATCCAACTGAGATTCGAATGCATTCTTCAAGAGATCAAGCTATTGTACCCACTACACAAAATTTCATTGCAGTGTGATAATCCGGAGGTAGTCACTTTTTTATAGATAGCGTTATTAAAAGTGGCTCTGTCCAACAAGGTGGGGGATGCAATATCGGAGTTAAAATATCAATATCGATATTACTACCTTTGGTAGTGAGGAAGCAAAAAACGCGAAATGAAAAATGAAGCTGACTTAATTTCCTACAACTTTGGTCCTATACAATTTTACGGAAAAACGAACCGTTTTCGAGATATCTGTGTATATATTCTGGAAGGAAATTTAATTCTCTACAACATTGTGGTTGAAGTTTTGAGAATGAAAACTTTGACCATAAAAAAATGTTTTTTAAAAGAAAATTTTGTTTTCAAGAGACGGATATCTCGCGCCGTTTCCGAGAAATGCGTCCGCAACCGCGAGTCCGTCTTCTTCTCTACAACATTCTGGTTGAAGTTTTGAGAATGAAAACTTTGACCATAAAAAAAT
>JAEMON010000006.1:18933634-18955969 GCA_030264115.1 Lygus lineolaris | reverse complement strand
CGTTGTGTAATAATTTGCAGCGTTTTTTTTTTTTTTGTTTTTTTCAAGCGAAACATCAGTCTATCGTTTTCCTCGATTGATTCAGCTGTATAATCAAAATGCATTTACCATGCCATCTACTCTTGATATAGTTTTATTTCAGATCTACCTTATCAGCTACAGCTCTGAAAGGCTAAAGTTCTTCATAAACTAGATCAACCCAGGCCTTTTGTTTTAGAACACAGTTTATTTGGCTCTTCTGAGAGGATGAGGAAATGATCTCATGCCGTAATAAGTTGGATTGTATTGCCAAAAGAAATAAAGGAATAAAACGGCCAAACTGTTTCTTTGAAGTTAAGGAAAATATTTAACGAAAATGGAACATTTTTTGAATTTTTTAAAATTAGGCTACACAGATTAGAGGCTAGGCAGTGTCTGTCTTCCTGCCCCCACTACATCTATCACGTTTGTGGCATGGAACCACAATATAAATAATGATAAATATCAAGTTCCAGGCCAGCTGATCAAAAAAAAAAAAAGCCGATGTGGTGGACACATTCCTGATTATTCCACGTGGCCAAGTTTGATATAATTAGAAGTGCCTTTCCAAGCATTTAAAGAACTTGTTATGGGGTCTAAGGACTCCACTACATCACTCAAGGTTCCAGGATCTCTAAACTGGTGACCCCGACGTGATATCGGCGAGTTGGCATGTGGTACACACTTGCTCCTGACCCTTAGACCTAGTACTGCATCTGCCATGATCAGACAGACGTAGGCTAGGGGACACCAGGCTATGCTGACCCTAGTCTCAAGAGTAAAGGCAGAGGATTCCTGTCCACTTTGGTGAGCCACATACTTCCTCACTGGTACCCTTCAAAATCAGAGAATCCTGGGAAGGCAAGTCCTGTGGTGGACACATTCCCGATTATTCCAAATGACCAAGTTTGATATACTTAATTGGAAGTGCTTTTCCAGGCATTCCAAGACCTTGTTACAGGGTCTAACGACTCCACCACGTCACTCAAGGTTCCAAGATCTCTAAAGACGGCACTTGTTAATGCCGGTCTCTATATTCCGCGTGGATTACATCTGGATATGCATTCCAGTACGTACTTGGCTCTTTGACTCATCCACAATGGACCATGCGAATCTACGCAGCTTTTCAGAGCATCGAACGCTCATTGGTGGTTTCGATGCAGATGGAAAATAGCACCTGTTCGAGATCGTAGGATGTGCATGCTCATTAGAAAACATTTTTTGTAAAATTAATATATTTCGATTTGTAAATGTGTTCAAAATTGAGAAATCTTAAAAGTGAAGTCAATGATCAAGCAAGCACTTCCACTATCACCACTCTTCGAAGTTGAATTAAAATCGAAATTTAAATCCTCGTTTAAATCCACGTGAGGGTTATAGAATCAGAGAGGTAATAATTTATCCATTGTTATACTCATTTCGATGAAGTATATCACCAATCTGGACCTTAACATTGTTGCAATGTTCGTTTTAATAAGGAAAATGATGGATTCAAACTACAAGCTAGATTGAATTGCATTGATGACCCCATAGTCTGGCAACCAAGCCAAATTTTTTTTTCGTAAATTATTATTTACAACAGACATGACAAAAATAATGAATATTTAATACGTAAATATTATAATCGAACAGTGGTACGCATGAGAGATATCTACCTCCGATGAAAATAAAAATACATACATTGTTTTCACGGAGAACTTCCATAGAACTTACCTTTACAGCTTCGACTTCCAGAAGTCGGGATACTCGAGTGGGAAGTGCCCATTTTCGATTTTACGGAACGCATTCATTAGATTTTCATAAACCTGAAACAGGCAGGGTTAAGGAGGTAGGTAGGTTTTTCTCTTTCAAAATTAATGAGTAGCTAGTATGTTTAGTTTTTTCTTTCTTTAAAAAAAATAAGGTTAAGGTTAAGGTTTTTTTTAGTATATCAAAGCATCACGAATGTTCCAATAGCAAACATGCTTGGGTAAAGTAAAAGTGCTGACAATAAAAATTTCAAAATGGTTCAAAGGTCAACAACGTTTTTATTTAATATACTTGACAACTGTCCAGTTTTAACAAATTTGAGCTCTTACTTTTAAGCAGCAATAATTTTAAAGTCCACAGCTTACAAGTAAATAAATATTATGCATTTTTCTACACGTTCAGTCCTTATGCCTGTACAGTCTTTCAGTGTGTGTTTTGTGGTCCGTCAGGGCCATAAATATGAGTCCAATCAGAGCGAACGGTCTGACAAGTGGCATGAAGCCCTATGGCGACCCCTTTTCGATCAAGTATTTAATTTTTTATCAGTTGAACTTAGTTGAGGCATTTGGGCCTCAACTAAGCCATCAACTGGCCATTTCTTGTTTCCCCTGAATGGCTGTCCCCCTTCAACATCTTTGTTATGTAGGCGTTTCCTAGTGTGGATTACTTTAGAAGTCTACCAGATGGGAGGGAGGACGGTGATTTCGCTCTGCGCACTACAGGCGTTGAGGATAGCTTTATTCAAATAATTACCTTTCCGTTGTAACATCCGATTGCTGAATTGAGGATGAAGTCAGGTGGAGCTATCGCATCAACTAGCGCAACAGCATCAGGCTTGATGTCCTCACATAGCAATAAAACCCCATCAGATAAACAGTCCGCGAGAGCAGGAGTGTTGCAGTAACCACCTGAGAAGAATAGGAAGTACACAAGTGGCGGATAAAGGATCGAATAAACCGAGGACTGAGCATGAGGTACATAGGTACGTTCATAAATGGGGAATTATCATCAATTTTTCCCCCCTAATGACCCAAAAGAAACAATAACGAAGTCCTAAGTCAAAAATAGTCTACCTATCTGTAATTTTAGAAAATTTATTGAAATATTTATTATTGTATTATGGCGGGGAAGTGACGTTGAAAAGGGTATCGTCTGTCATTGACCAATTCTGTCCAAGATGCCAACCGAACAAAACGAAACACAAAGCCCATCGCTGTTTGGGCTCCTGATTGGTTAGAATAGAATTTACATAATTAATAAATTTATTTAATTAATTGTTTAGATTATTCCTATTTTTAATGCTCTCAATGCGATCCCAGCGGATTCTTTTTTGGTTCAGTTCTTTTAGTGTGACGTAGGAAAAGGTTTCTCAAGAGCCTTCCGAATTCCGCCTGTTATTCAAACAGCTAAGATTTTTTTCCATGTTTTCTCCACACCCGATCAATAAACTATTTTTATCTTGGCATTGACAGTGTTATTTTATTCCAAATAACAATGAAAAGGCAGGAAAAAAATGTGATTTTCTCGTACACGATAGTTCCCCATTTATTTCCAAATAAATCACATCATTGGCGTTTCTATGCCGTGGAGCAAACGACATTGATTCAAACAACTTGATTTGACATAAGTCAAATTAAATGGGATTAGAGATAGCATACCTTGATATAGTAGGGGTAGGTGACTATGTAGGCACCATAGTCCATACAGAGAACATAATTTCCGAAGAACAGAAGAGATGGAAGGGTCCTGGCAAGCGTCAATCTTCGCTTTGAAGTGTGAGATGATTATGTACTGCGATAAAATTTCAACAGAAAATACAGATTTATAGAATGACATCAGAATCAACAAAGCATTTTACATAATAATTTATTGTAATTATCCCTGCACATCAATATAATATTAATTTTTAGTAGTAGGTAATTTGTTTGTAATATGAGGAAGAATGTGCTAGAATAGTGAGTTCATGTTGAACTTACTTCTGCAAATACAAGAGATAATTCTTTGGCTTTGAACACTTGGCATTGGTTTCTAGCAACGAAACGATCGTTATGCTTGACAAGCAGGGCTGTCATCTTCTCGTTGGTAGATTTCAGTAGCCAACAGAGCAACCATTCAAAACATTCCGTCACAACTGATAACAAAATAAGTGATAAAGTACATTGTTAAGTCGAGAAAAATTGAGAAGAAGAGTATGAACACAATAGGTACTAGAAAACTAAATATATTATTAAAACTTACACGTTATGTTGCAGACGTCTTCTTTACGTTGTCCGACAAACTTTTTAGGAAGGATGGATTCAACATTTGTCAGGAATTTCACAAGGCATAAAGGATATTCAGAGAAATCTCGATCAGAAGTCTCGTTGAATAGCTTCAAAAGCCAATTGCTGGTTTGCTGTAGAAGAACTGTGTTATCTCCTTCAAAAGTGACCCTTGGGTCATGATTATTTCGTAGATCACCCAAACCAGCAGCTGAAACAAAACATACAACTCTCACCGCAACAGTCATAATATAAATATGTATTGGTGGTAATTTCTTTAAAATGTGTTTTTTTCTGACGCCTAGGATGTTCAAAACATTCTTGATAACGATCTTTTTTCATTATTATAATTATTATTGACATTTTGGTAGGAACATAAATAATTTATATTAATTTGTATGAAAAAGTGTTAAACTTCAGGAATCGATACAGAATGGTCCTAAACAGATTCCCTTCGAGAAAATGTGCAAATTTGACATACCAAACATTTTGGACCCAATGCAGTAGCTTCATTTTCCTCGAAACTTCACTAACGAGCTCCCAGGTCAGCTAAGTATGAAAGAGAGCTCACAGATCAGCTTAGACCTGAGCCACTGCTCTAAGACATGAAAGGCGATTTTATCACTTACATGATAAATATAGCTATAAATTATTTACATTTATGGTACCCATGACCACCGCACGCTTCTCTCGCTTCCTGAATAGCCCTTTGGGTGGTCCAAGTAATCAGTGACTTAGAACAGCAAAGAACCGCATGAATCCCTCCAACACATTGATACTGTAAAGAAGATTATATTAAGATATTTTGTTGGACTAAGGAACTGTTTACTGTTGTTTACCTTACTTACTTCAATAACGAAAATAATATTATAATTTGTCCAATCAAAACTGCTTACCACACCAGTCATGTCAGCGGAGTCGTCTCTAGACAAGCCGACACAGTGGACATACTGCTTGCTGAATTCCATGGCAAAATTCCTAATGGCGTAGGTAGCAGCCAAATAAGGCATCAACCGGTATTGCTGTAAAAAGTTGATACCGAAGTTAACGAAAGGGTAATACAAAGTCTTGATTCTGACAAATAATCTCTTTACATACTGTCAACTATTCAGTATTTTCATCAGAGCGGAAAATGAGTTGATTTCTTACTCACATGAGTTTGGTATTCAATTATGGGCTTTTCAATACCATTAGAATCTCGAAATTGGCGCCTTTGTGCAGCGTATCTCACGGCGATGACAATAGAACGAAGTAAACAATTGCTCGACTCGTTAACTATCCCTACTCTTCCTGCTGAAAGAATCTCTAGAGACGCTCCTAAAAAAAGAATAATCCGTCAGATAAGCTTTGTGTCTACGTGTTATTAGCATCGTGTAATAGCAGAGTCGATTCAAACTACTACTAGCTTTCAGTAGCATCTGCTGTTATTATACGGTGCTACCAACATCCCGCACTTCCTAACTAAAAAAAGAGTAGCATTTGGTGTAGAGAAAACAGGTAGGTACGTACCCAACATTCGGAGAGGATCAGTGAAAGTTTGATATTCTCCTTTTTCATTAACGTCTGCAAGGCGGTTCAAAATGTTCTCACGGGGGATTCTGTAGTTTTTGAACATTATAAACCTGGAAAGACAAGCATCTGGTCTAGTCTATGGATTAAGCCCACTATGCCATAGGTAGGTAAATTTGGTTCCTGGTAAGACAGTGCCCACTATAAGTTAGATACCTATTAATCACTAATGAGCGATGTATTATTCTGCCCTGCTATGGAGAAACGCAATAGGGGACCATTTTGGGCATATATAGACATTTTTATATCGTTGGATTCGTCTCGAAAAGCTCTATCCAATGCTGCAATGGAAAGCAGTGTTCCAGGCTCAAGGAAAACGTTATTTAAGAAAATAGTATCCTACTGCCTTTAGAGTTTTTGTGTAGCATACTACGGAGAAAAACGTGAAGAAAAAGCAGTCAACAACTACGAGAAAAAGCAGTAAACTTTGAACACACTGCTAATTCTCTGTAGTATGTACCATGGAGATGGGTTGAATAGCCAACACACTGCTTTTCATTGTAGTAAACAACCTATGGAGGTTCGCTGTACTGCCCTTCTTACTGCTTTCCTTCGTAGGATCAGGCCGTATCTTGTAGCAGTGAACGCTTCACTGCTTTTTATCGTAGTACCGCGCGCATTCTTCAGACTGTCAGTCTACCTTTTGCCGCAAAAAAGCAGTGCGTCCCGAATCGCTAGTTTTAAATAAATTTTTCAGTCGGTTGCAGATATATTTTAGATTCACGAGGTTCAAGAAAACCAAATTATAGGCTCCAAGACCATATAAACTCAGGTTGGTTGGTCATGGAGTTACATACTAGAACTGAGGGAGAGGGCCGTAACGTTAACCCTCGATTTCTCAAAACTATGAAATGCGCTTGCGCTGCTTTTCTCCATAGTAGGGCAGTATTTATGTATCCAAATGATACGACGGAGACCTTCGGGAAATAGGTAAGTACAAGGCAAAAGAGAGCAAACCAATCAGCTATTCTAGAAAAACCACGGCCGTCCAACGATTTCTACACAAGGCTACTACCTTGGCGAGCTCCGACACTTTTTGAGCAGCTGCATACACTGAAATAAGCGAAAACGCTAGTGATTTTCAAAAATGAAACAAGGCAGCTTTTGGAAAGTGATCTAGGAATAAACGCAACATTGAAGTCGCTCTTGTGTAAACACTAAATACCTTCTAATTATTCAACCATCTCACACATTATTCTAGGCTTTTTTCATAGAAGTGTATCTATTTATTTTTTGTATTTTATTTTCATTTTCTCGATGTTCCCTCGATCCTCTACTGATCTCTTGTTTTTTTGTTTAATGGGCTTGCCTGTGTTGTTCCAAATAAATAAATTACTGTTAGAATAATTTATTGTAAGAAACTATTGGGACTTGCACCGAAAGTCTCGTCCTAACATGTTGTAATCACAGAAAATACCGAGAGAGAAAGGCCTGGACAGGTCATCGTGACCTATAGGCCAAATCGTAAATTACTGGGAATCTAGCCGTAAGTATCTATCATCTCTAAACTACTTGAATATGTGTCACTGTTTTTGTGAGTAAATAATATATTTAAGTGAGAGTAAATAATATATTTAAGTGAGAGCTTTCCGAAACGGAGAATGCAAGGGGCATACGATAAGTGGAAGTTGGAATTTTTGGGGACGCCGAATACTATGTCAAAACAAGTTTCGACCTAACCCCTTATAGGAAAATATAGAAATTATCAATTCACCAATTCATCTGTCGGATGGGCCTGACAGATAAAAATGGTGTCCACAGCTGGCGTGTTTATCAACGGGGAATTATCCGTTAGGCAGCCATCCAACAGATAAGGATAAAATCGATTATTCACCCGCGAAATCTATAAGGCATTGGGAAAGTGGTCACCTCTAGGGGTGCGAAAAATCAGTGTCAAAGACGGACGTTTGAGCGGCCTTGGGCACATGGTCAGTGAGTGTAGGACGGATTTCACTCCAGTGCAAAGTTGACAAAATTCAGACGAGACCACCTGTGACTTTGGCCCAGACCATAACATTGTGAAATTAAGGAAATGTTTCAACTTAAACTGTCATACCCATTATCAATGCCATGAAGACCACTCTTTTCTCCGATGTCTCCCACTGTGATACCAAGATAGGGGCGCAAGGTTTCAGGATCTCTGATGGGAACGACAAAACCGTGAAGTCCATGACAAGTACCGTTAACCACCAACTGGGCCATCAGAAGAGCATGAGTGCATTGTTGGCCTGCAAGAATCGTACTACCTATGAGTTTGAAGCTAGAGGTTGTTCATGGTAGAACATCATTTGAAACTTAATTCGTTCCCAAAACTGTATGGGTTCCAACGGAGTAATGTAGATTATGCGATTGCACGATTAATTATGTTAGCAAAATAACAACATAGAATGTATTCGCTTCCATTCAGTACCTAGCACTAAACTGCTGATATCTAAAGTGGCCTGACATAGGGAAGGCTCATACTGCAGCAAATTCAATTCAAACTATTTATTTTGACTTCGACAAGAGGCTAAATTAATTTATTATGTTAAGGTTACACCATGGAACTTTTTCGCTGAAAATGTACTAAGCAAATATTGTCATTTCAAAACCATTCATCGAAAGTGCAGTGTTAATTAATAATGCAATGTTTTCTACGAAAAACCAATCAGAAGCTAGGGAAATGCAACACTGTTAGTTTTCGTCCCACTAGTATAGTTCATCACTCGTCGGAGAACCTCTTATTTATCTCGAAGCGCCCTTTTGGTCCCTACTAGTAAGAAGCATTTTTTTTTTTTTACTGATACAATAGAGCTTATAGTGCTTACCTAAATTACCAACCCAACATTTGGCTGCTCCTATTCCGGGAGTATTGATAACAAATTCTCTAGTAGAATGATCATATTCAGCAGATGTTTTCAATTCCTTTGTGTCACTGCCATGCTCCAATTCGGTGATGGCAAAACAACTGAGAATCTGAGAAAAAAAAGAAGTCAAGTCAATGAGAGGAAATCCATAAGCACCCAAAAACATGAGTATAAGGTAATAAGGAAAACACACACTAGTGAGAGAACAGACCAGATGGTGCAGGAGTGGTTCACTAAGCACAACCATCAGTGGATCGGACAAGAGTGCATAGTAAAACTGCACTGCTTCCTGGTGAGGGAGCTTCAAGTCCACCACAAAAACAAACAACCGATGAAGAAGAATCCAGAAGGCTGCTACATCTACTACAGAGACAAACCAAAATGGATTGAGTCCATGCAGAGGCAGGCTCAGCCTGGTTAACAAGGTCTGGAGTGTCAAGACTCTCGTCTAAAGCTGGGAACGCACTTGCAACAAACTGCAGCTCCGCTCCTCCGAACCGAACAATTCGACGAACATGATGCTGTAACATCGCTCTGTATCAAATTTGATGCGGGAGGGCAATTAGAAGAATCGACCGCTCCTACTTCAGTCATGGCATCTCAGCAGCAAGTGGCTGCAGCCACTTTCATTTTAATGTTTCATTTATCGAACCGCAGGAAGAGAAAACCGAGCTGGTGGATAACCTGCTTATTTGCAAACTGAGGACTTTGAGGCTTATTTGCAAACTGAGGACTTTGAGGCTTATTTGCAAACTGAGGACAATCTAGTGGAAGCAGCCTGTTGGCTGAGTTGAAGTTTCAGGAGATCAGTGGCCACTACAACAATTTTACCAGCATGCATCCGACGGATTTTGAATTCTTGCTACAAAATAGGAGATAGGTTCAAAAATAATGAAACAGGACAAGACCCCAGGTAACGCTGGAGAAGGGGAAAACAGGAGAGGTGGGGAAGAACGGAGGAGCAGAGCGGTGCAGAGCTCGACGTCGTCCACACTAGTCTCACCCCACTGCGAACATATTTCCTTTGAAATTCTTCCGCCCAGGAGCGGGGCGATGTTTGGTTCGGAGGAGCGGAGCGGCAGCTTGTTGCAAGTGCGTACCCAGCTTAACCAGAACAGAGTTGGAGGGGATATCAGAATTATGAAAGAACAAGGTTCACTAGGGCAGGAATGAATTGTGATAGCAGAGAGAGTTGACAACACAAACAAGAGGATAACACAATTACGCATCATCATGGTTTATAAATATATACGTACTAATAATTCAAGATAGCAGTTGAATCCAAACCATCTAAATGGATGGATCGGGATTTATCTGAATGTAAATTAGGCTCCACTTGTTAGTGTAAAACAACCAAATGCTTACACCGTTTACGCTTGCTAACTATGCTTACACCGACTATGCTTATACTCTTCTCGATTCCTTTTACTATGCCTGTAGTGTGCGACACCCCATAAAAAAGTACATAACTGATCTAGAGCCGTGTTTCCTGTGGCATGAGATCCAATCCAAAAGAGCTTCCAAAGTGCTCCTTATAAAGTAGTTCTAAAAAAGAATCAGTGAACCGCACCTTGCCAGCCCAAATATCCTTGTAGAACTGTTGATGCCTTTCAGTACCAAGACAGTTCAAAGCGTTGGAGAACATCATAACTCCCAGAGCGAGTTTGATTGAAAGATTTGCATTGTATATTTCCAAGCCTTCGTTAACCAACAGCAAGTATTTCGTCTGAAACAAAATGAATACATCATTATTTGAATAAACAAGGTGCGATAGTAAAACCTCTCACATGTGAAAAGGTGTCATACAATTTCTGAGTCAGGACTTGTACCTCCTGTTTCAAATCATAAGGGTTTTGAAATTTGTATTGCCATTCAAGTGATGACTGTGTTTGTGACACAACAAAATGCGGCATTGATACATGATAGCAAGTCTACGACTGTTTTCCACTGCAATACAGAATAATTAAAAAAAAAAGTTTAAGAATTTGCAGAGTTTTTCAGATACGGTGTATATGATATGGGAGGAAAACAATATTATATAAATATGATACAACAACGTAATTCTCACTCACTCGTGTAGCGTAGGTCAAGTCATCGATGTTAGCAAAAAGCCCCGATGAAGATAGAAACACCTTGAGCTGTTGTGCTGTCCTGTCCTTCGCCTTTTTTGAATCTCCATTCTTAGTGTAATCCTCGTGAAAAAGAGGATTTGAAGCCAAAAAGTGCCAAACTTTTTTCTGAAACATAACCAAATGAAGGTGTTGAAAGTATTGAAACAGTAACAATACGAATTTTACCCATAGGACCTAAAACAATAATATTATATTAGAGGGTTGCTACGGAAACAGAATCCCAAAATTCCCTGACTTTTCCAGGTTTTCCATACCCCAAAAGTGATTTTTCCCGGACCTTTTCCTATGCGTTTCAACAGCCCCCTCCCCCCAAAAATAGTGAGCCCGTACGATCCTTGAAAATTTCACCAAAATGGTTGGAGTTGTTCTGGAGTTATGGCTACGAAAAAACATTTAAAGTTTGCCCATGCGCAGTAGCTATTATTGATCCAGTCGTGACAGAATTAATCAGTAATTGTCTTGGAGTCAGCCTCCAACTATACTCCGAATTTGAGCGAAATCAGCCCATTAGCAACTGTGGAATTATAGTTTCAGGAGTTACATGTTTGCGCATGCGTACACGGTACTAGAGGTCCGACGGCGATGAAATCAATAGGAGACCGTCATGGGGCTACCCTGTACAATTTCTGATGTCACCGAAATTTCCAAATTGCGCATGCGCAGTAGATATCATGTCGAAACTCGAATGTAATTGTCAACCTCCAACTACCCTCCGAATTTGAGCAAAATAAGTCAATTACGAACTGAGAAATCGTAGTTTCAGGGAATTCACGTTTGCGCATGCGCACACACTACTAGTGGTCTGATAGCGATGAAATTCATAGGGGACCCCCTAGGCTTTAAACCGCGTAATCTCTGAAAATTTCACCGAAATTGGTTCAGTAGTTCAGGAGCTACGCCCATGACAACCAATTTGAATTTTGCGCTTGCGCACTAGCTATTACTGATCCAATCGTTTCTCTCAATTCATAGGCGATTGTCTTGGAGTCAGCCCCCGACTACCCTCCAAATTTGAGCAAAATAGGTCAATTAGGAACTAAGATATGGGAGTTGCAGGAAATTCACGTTTGTGCTACTAGTGGTCCAATGGCAATGAAAGTGATAGGAGACCGTCATGGGGCTAACCCGCACAATCCCTGAAAATTTAATCAAATTCGGATCATAACGTGATATAGTTTTGCCAGGGACAGGGAATTGACCACAGACAGACAGATGGAACCAAACTTGTTCAGTAAGCTGCGAAATATAATACTGAGTTACACCCATCCACACACACAGGAATCAACCTACGGTTTTATTTTACGGATTTGGATTCAGGGTGGTCTGGGACGAATTTTTACAATATCTCAGGTCTTTCCATATGAGAGGAATAAGATATGAGAGATAAGAAGAAGAATGAGTTTCTTTAAATTGCGGTAGGAAAATTTGAAAATGGACTGTTTCGTAGCTACCTGTAGAAGACGATGTGCAACCTATGGCCACCTACCTTGATTTCTCGATTTTCCTGAGGTTCAATTTCCGTTAACATCCTCCTGACGTCGAAACTGGCTTTTCGACGGTATTCCTCCAAAGAAGCCATTACGGAACTGATGAGATGCAGCAAGTTCGATTGTCAGATCACTTCTGAAAATCAACATAGCATTGTTAAATTTGCGTTTCTAGTATTCGTGACGCTTAATTAACACAACCATAATCCTGAGGATAATAATTATCACACTTGGAAATCGTCCATGCATGGCTGGCTCCGAAGGCGTCAGTGAGAATACCTTCAATACTTATTTTCTGAATCTCAACGCTGGACTCAATACTGCATTTTTACAGGCCCGATATTGGGGGAAAAGTTCCTTTCATGCAGCATGAGTTGATGAGCGATTTTTCAAAGAATCGTTTTAACCAATTCGGTGGGTGATTCTTATGGGAAATTTTGCGCAGATTTCGAAAAACCATAATTATGTTCCTATGTTTAACATGGTAAATTACACCAGAGACTTTTCTGGCCAACGAAATCATCCTTTTTTTTCATGTTATTGGCATTTTGAATTTGAACTTTGGAAGTTGAACCTACGGTGAGATACACAGAGTATATATATTTATAGAGATACCTATATAGAGAGATATAATGATATAAAAGTGGTAAACTTCAGGAATCGTTTTAGAATGGTCTCAAACGGATTTCCATGGAGAATAAAAAACAGCAAATGCAAAAATTTGCATTAGGACTAAAATTTTGAAAATAATGTTTTTTTTTTTAAACTTGGCGAGAAGAATTTTATGCCAAAAACATGTTTTCTTTTGATTGATTCAACGACTTTACTCCACCTCATCTTGACTACTTACCTACGGTAGAAGGGTTGGAATGGCTTCTAGCGAATTTTCGAAGAAAATTCAGCTATTGCAATGGCTTCAAAATTTTAAACATTGTACAAAAACACACACATTATTTTTGGTTGTCAAGTATTTTTCTAAAATCAAATTTTAAGGCGGGGGGGTGTCCTCTTCAAGCACGAATCAAAAGGTTCATTATTTCATAACGCTAGTTTTGTAGGGTTTTCAAAACCTTCCAACTTTAGAGGCACGCTGCAAGTGCCTAATGCGAGCGTTCATTTATTCCAGAAGGTTAATTTTTATTTTCAAGAGCTCAATGTCTCACCTTCCAAATTGTGATGACCTCAGTAGAAACAGAACTCAAAAGCATGCATAAACAATTTCCCCACAAAATGTCCCCACACGCGCAGTCCCACGAACGTAAAGCTCAAGTTCTTAATCATGATGATTAATCATGTGATTAATTCTCAAGGAATGATTCGGAAGATAGCCGTAAGAACTGAAGCCAATTTACCTATCACTACTACAATCTTCCTAGTTTCACCGAATAAGTCATGAGAAATCAGTATCTGCCGACCCCCGAGGGAAATTCCAATTTGTGGGTGAGCACAAGCCAGTGATGACCAAATTTATTTACGAGTAACGAATGAAAAATTCGAATGATTTATTCGCTATTCGAAGTTTCGAACAACGAATAAACCCAAAATTATTCGTGGTTCGAAGAATTATCCGGCCGAATTCGTTATTCGAAATAATTTATTCGAATATCATTGTAATTATAAAATTACGAATTCTTGCCGTTTAAGGGACTTGCTGAAGTTTATCGAAGTTGACCACATAAAACATCAGGACTACGCAAGTGGTAGTGGCTACACCAATGAAATCCATCTTGAACCCCCTATAACCTTCAAATCTGAGCGAAATTCACGGGGGACCGTCGTCGAGAGGCTAACCCGCACAGTCGTTGTTCATACATTCATAAAAATCGGACGAATAGTTAGAACAACTTTGACGGGAACAAGAAATTGACCGCAGGCAGATAGGGAAACAAATTTGTTTGGAAAACTTCGAAACACGAAAAACTCGGCTCCCTGATTGTCTAAAAAATTAGAAATTTTTTATTAAGAAAAATATGAAAAAGTAGGTTCCAACCTAGTTTTTGAATTGGAAAAAATGTGTTTTATTATTGCACAAATCCTAATATACCAGCACCTAATATACCCTTGACTAAATAAAACAGTCGAACAGTTCGGGGGACTTACTGTAACGAAATATCAAATTTATTATCCATCAAAAATCGTCATCCTTTATATTTCATGTCCATTCTTGCGTGAAGTTGGATACATCAGACGGTTTCTGGCGTGACATAATTTTTGCGCCTTGAGCAATCAAACGAATATCGCCTAGATAAAGATTCGCTAAAATTGGAAATTTTATGCGGATGTTCGAAAAGCTACGGACGTTTTATCAGAACAAACTGTGTACACATTTGACTTGTAACTTTGAAGTCAAACGAAATCATTGTAAATGAGTTGCCAACGCTCCCGCTTCAAGATAAGATTACAACCAGATTAAAACTCATAAATAAGCTCACGCAAATATTTGATGAGATTTTTTTAAATCTACCTACGTGGGGAAAGCATCCCTGGCATTATCCAGAAACCTTTTACCCCAGGCCGAAGAAGAAAAATGAAAAAAATAAGTAGAGCCCTTAGGACGAAAGTTTCACCTGGGGGGGTGTTCTCTAAGAGAAACAACTGTTGGTAACAACAGTTGAGTTCGTAACTTGGTGATAAACGCCGCCATGTTTTGCAAGCGAGGTGTTCTGTAAGGAAATTCATCGACAAAAGCTGTCCGCCGTGGACAAGGTTGTGAGCACCTTGGGAGGTGGTGAGAAGATTTGTCGAAATGAGGTTCTAGGTGACTGAATCAAGGTATCTTGGATTTATCATCATTTACTGGTGATGGTTTGAGCGTTTGTATTGAGTGAATAGCGTGATACATCAAGTTGTGGTATTTTTTGTGTGATTTGAACCATTAATTATCATGTTTTCTTCCTTTCTCCTTGAAACTTACAATCTATACATCGCTTCCAATCGATACATCGAGTATCAACTCGATAATTTCTCACAACTCTTGTTACAACAGTCGTTCTGCCATTTTGACTTTCCAACAGTAGTGGTAACCCCACAGTTACAGAACCCCCCCACCCTCTCCACCCGATTCCTACTGATATGGGCACCTGGCAAACAAAAGCTAACGTAGTTCTGGAGTAGACCCAATGGCTATAGCGCTATGGTTTAAACAAATAGACAGGTAGGTTCGCGCACTAAAATCGTTTAGGTACCTAGGTATACCTACCTAGTAAGAGAATCATAGCCTTTTTTTCATCTTTATAACTTTTAAACAGACTAAAACCATTAATAGGATCAATTGAGCCACTCGAAGCTCTGTAGGACCAAATGTCCGCTCCCCGTACCAACTCTTTGTTGTCGTTATTTTTCCCTCTTTTCGTACAAGGGCTAAACGACATACTCATGTCGAAAGGAGAGTTTCGCGTCTCGTCTAAAAAACTGACCCGGAGGTAATGTCTAGTCACCTAACCTCATCTCGACAAATCTTCTCACCACCTCCCAAGGTGGTCACAAGCTTGTCCACAGCTCGATGTTGCTTAGTTACAGAACACCTCCCTTTTGCAAAACATGGCGGCGTTTATCACCAAGAAACTCAACTGTTGTTACCAACAGTTGTTTGGCTTACAGACCCCCCCACGCAACAACTACGCGAAATCGTAAGCCAGAGAGGCAAAATTATGTTGATGCTAAAACGTACACGAACTCTTTGAGGAGGGTAACCGCATTTCGCTCGCACAGTTTGTCCCCGTCCTACTGGATTTCCAGAAGGAAACGTTCGTGAAATTGCGAAGTTTGGACAATCCTCCACCTTTGAGAGCTGCCTCACGCAAGAAAAAAGATGTACTTGAGGTTCAACTTGATAACTACCGCAACAACCGCATCAAACGGTTTCAGTTCATAAAAATTGTGTCACACCATTATGGTGTTCTTGTTATGGTTCATTCTGACGGGTATTGAACATTGACTATACGATATTCTGTTGTATAGGTTTAAGATTTTCGAGACGCCTATGTGGGTAGACGAGTCGTCCCATGTATTCAAGCCAATTAAAATAATGTAGACGAGACGGCCTACTCGTGATTTGCAACCAATAACCGTTTGCATACGAGTTGTGCAATGCAGTCAACTAAAATAATTTAGACGAGAGAGGCGACGCCCAGAGTAATTCCTGTGAGTGTCGTCAACTTTTTAAGGAAAAGAGGCTATGATTAGGTTCCTTCGACCTAATCATAGCTCCCTCTTTTCCTTAAAAAGTTGATGACACTCACAGGAATTACTCTACCCCTAAAACAATGCCTAGGATTTCCCAAGTACACTCAGAATACCTTTAGAATCTACATCTACAATATTTATGTTTTTTGAAGAAAATATTTTGCAATATTTTCGCCTAATAAATATCGTCGGAAAATACGATAATAACAACTTTGCTACCCACCAGGTTAGCACCAACGACTCAAAGACTACCCCCGCCAGATCTACAATTTCAGTCCTGGACCCAGGATTAAAAATTTAAAAAAATTACTTGCTGAGTTCTAGACTAAATTTTTTAACCCTGGGATTATCTCAGTCTATATAACCGTTTGATTGTGGGTGGGGCAGGGACGATGTGGTTTTATGCTACTGAAGAGGGGGAAGGGGGAACAGCCATGTTGGTCCCTTCTGAGGAGAGTGCAACGTTTATAACCCTTGGCCTTCTTGACTATTGGTTAAATTATGTTAATCAAGAAGGAGCCGTGTCACAAGTCCGGAAGAGTGTGGATATTGCGTGGTTGTTCTGCCCATCAATTCAGCTCAGTAAATAAATAACCCACAAAACCCCAAAATTGGTAATGTGTTAATTATTATTAACATATATTCTAAAATTTTCAAAGACGAAACCGACAATAACACAAGGGGTGACGAAAGTTGATTTGTGTTTACGTGAAAATGTCTCACTGTGTTGCAGACTTGTACGCAATCGGGTTTTTGTAACCAGTTGGGAGATAGGTACCTACATTCGGGTACATACTACAGATAGGGAAGGTAAATGCATGAAACATGATTGTGAACGACGCGAAATTGTAGGTAGGTGCCTACCTACCCTGATAATTTTTTTGTCGACAGTGATCGCACTTCCTCCTACAAAGCGCCTGATGATAGTGTTGCTTTAGTTTTTTTTTGAATTAGTGATGCAGAAAAGAAGCTCTAAAAAAAAGAATCTACCAACTAAAGAGATTGGTAAAAGATTTGACTGTTCTGCGTTTTTAAGTTATTTTAAAGATAACACCGGAAGCAGACGCTTCGCTGGGTACATTCCTGCCTACGGAAGAATAAGATAAGTAGTTGCCAGATAAGCACCCCTACAAACAGCAGATGTTCGGTTGCAAAAAAAAGAAAAGAAAGATTTGAAAGTTAGAAAACATGTTGCTTATGAAATTGCCATTGAAATAAGAAACAGGTCAATAAAGTTGTACATTAAAAAAAAAAAACATTAGAAGAGGAGCTGCAAATTATATACAATTTATTGCAATAGGGATACAATAATTGAATCAACTGCTGCAAATTATTACACAACGTAAAACTTCACCGAAATTCGTAGGATAGATCCGGATTTATGCTTGACAACAAATTTCAAGTTTGCACATGCGCAGTAGGGCGGATCGAAACAAGTTTTCTATTTTTACTACGCCTGAGTCTTTAATAGTTGTAATTGTGGCTAAAACTGATTGTCCAAAAATTTGGGTGGACAATTTCAACATTTCCAGGTGGCACAACTCAATCAAGGTCAGGGTTTAGGATTTTTTTTGCGTATTCTCCACGTTCTGTGCCTTGAAGAATCAATATTCCTCAATATTAGTTCATCTAAATTGGCAATAATTCCTGGAACGCAGTATCTAGGTACACATTCAAACGAAATGAATGTAAAAATAACCGCATATCTATGGTGTGAAGCAGAGCAGAACTTAGATCCATCTTACTCCTACAGTTGACTCAGCTTAACAGTCTGCTGCTGAACCTATCATTTATGCACTGAATATTTCCCTGATCTTGGCCAGCCTAAAATATTAAAAATTGAAAATGTTAACAAATATGCCTTCAACTTGAATAAACCAAAACTGAGTTTCGTTGCTTTTTAGCAATTGCTTGAGACAGAGCAGGGGGTTTCAGACTGTACCGTTCTGCAGTATAATTGCCTGATTACCTTGATAATGCCTGATTGACCTTCAATGTGATGGGCTAGTGTCTAAGAATACTATAAACGTCATTGATCGAAACAAGGTTAGACAATGGTATTACATGGTAATAGGTTTAACAATACAATGGTAATAGGTTAAACAAAGCACGATTATACGACAATCAGTGATATTCCGTCAATTATATTTCGATGTGTGGATGGACCGAACGAATGTACTTACAAGGAGATGTACTTACGGAGGAGGTTAGTTCATAGACTAGTTCACCAAGAAGACTAAAGAACACTATTGTACCTCTCTTGGCAGAGCCCGGTTCCTTTTACTTTAGCTAAGTATCTAACTTCAGCAATATTACTCTTGAGTTTCAATGAATATTAATGAGGAAAAAATAGATATTACGAAGTTAATGCGCATTGATAGCGATGGAACCATTATTAACACAGGAAAAAACAATGGTGTCATAAACAATGAAATGGAATGAAAAGGTCCGTTGGGCACAAGTCATATTGAACCGTTTTCCTGCTGCATATAAGAACTAGTGCATGCCCATTCGCTGTCTCTTCCAACCATTCATGGGCTCACAAAAGGTTATATATGGAGAAACTGGAAAAGCCTTCCTGTCATGTGTGAACAACTTTCAGGCTTTCAATTGTTTGATTCGAACCTTGACAACATTGCCACACATCGATGGACCTTCTAAGCACCGGCTAAATATATTTTCTTCTGAATATATCTCGAGATGTTCCTGCTAGACACTTTTCTCAGGCTTTGTTCAATAAATAAAATATTGTAGTATACAGCTACAGACAACGGCAACGGCTCATTTGAATGTTCTTGCTGAGTAGGTACATCATGAAGGTTCCTAGGGGGTCCTGGATTGAGATACTAATAAGGCAGCCTAGTCAGATCCGTGCCAGAGCTCGTAGATGTCATGCAAAGGGGAGAGTATTAAGCTCAATCAGAAAACACAGTTATACCAATCATGATAAAACACCGTGGAAGACGGGGTTGTGTCACATTACGAGGACCTTGTAATATAGAGATCATCTGTTGCAGATCTGTTGCACCCCGCCCCCACCAACCGTTGAGCATCGTGGATTGCTCCCTCCCTAAACTCTTTCTAGTTCACTTTGGTACGTCAATCATATAAGTTGATATAATATCCAAATAACTAACCATCCCTCTACCCTTAAAATAGGTATTCCTACCATTTTAACATCCCCTAGAATCCGGGCCTAACAACTTGTGATTTAGTAAACCAACATTATAGGTATTTATTGCGTCTCCTGACAAACGCTACCTTTTCCAGCACCATATCTGAGTAGGTAAGCATAATTGAGACATCACACCTAAATATTCATATCGTATGATATGATGCGATCTGGACGTAAAGGTATTGTGTAAAGAACCGCTGAAGTAAAATCACTTCACATAGTAGGATATTGACAAAAATCCACATTCCTCAGTCCCAAAAAATACATTAAAAAAACACTAAAACAACAAATAATCGGGCCCAGCACAATCAAGGCGACAGGAATAAATTGAACTATAACCAGTGATAAGACAGATGTTAGGTCTTTGTCTCACCGCACCAAAGAGCCATATTTCAAGGACAAATAAACAAATACACGCCCAAATTCTGTCCATGAATCAGGGAAGAGACAATTTCACAAGATACCTACCCTTCCCTCCTCAAAATTCGAAGGAGCTTCTTAGTTCACCAAGGAACGGCTCGTAAGAGTGCACACGAATAAACAATCAAGAATGGCACCAATTGTTGATATCCCACTCGACCTAAAATGCAAATTTTGAGAAATTAGCGATAACGGGAAATCCTAAAAACCCTAATGCAAATTACCGCAACAACTAAACAATGTGCAACCGATCCATCCATTACCACCAGGAACTACAAGGACTAAATCCAAAGGTAGAGAATTTACAATTACAAAATAAAGAGCTACTAAAAAAACTGAATTCCCAACCACAAAACGTTCTCAAACTGATGGCTCCGACCATACCAATCGACAGTTCTTGCAGGTAAACGAGAAGCGAGTCGGGTTACGAGTAGGGAGCTCAAAGAATAGAAATCAGTTAGTGCGCATGCGCTTGTATCTCGTTACGAGTAGTCATCTCGCACCACGAATAGGCCTCCGAATGGATTCCCGAAAACGATGGTAACCTTCTTTGAGGTAACCATACTGGCACCATGGGTTGAATTGAATTGAAAAATTCCTTTATTTACGATAGTAGGTAGGTATACAACAACAGTATACAACATAAGAATTAGTGGGTACATGTAATAGTTGTAGGAAAGGAAAAAGGACCTTCCATAACTACCAACCTACCTACTCCTACCCGTTTGCTCAACAACCCAACCCAATAGGTAGTGTTGCTCCTGAATAGCAAAAAATTGGTTCCAAACATGACAGTTTATTAGGGTAAGACAACTGTAGTATTTCGACGTTAATATGAACGAGAAATTTGCTACATAGCCTATCCAATTTGGAAAAGGCGAAATTTAATGAAATGAACACGTGATCATAATAATGATACGGTAAAAATTATATTGTTATACTTCTGTCAGGTTACAATATCTCATTGCATACGAAAGGAACGTTCACTTGTTGCTTTGAATGTTGTTTTATGCCCTGGAGTTACTACAACAACAAAGCTGTGACACCTGGTAATCTATGACAGCTCTCAGGAATGCTCACAACATTGGGTATTCCAAGCCATAAGAGATGAAGCTAAACAACAAGAACTTCCAAATCACCACTTGAAATCTACGAATTTCATACAGTTCGCACGTTAACGTTATTATTGTCTCGTAGGTCGACTCGTGTCCCGACTCACCAATTCGTACAATACGACTCAGGGGTTAGCATCCGCCCGTGCTCTCCCTAGTAACATCCTATTTGAAATCCCGACTCGCTTCTCGTTTACCTGCAAGAACTGTCTAATTTCACTGAAGGCGCAAGCAATAATAACAATTCCGAGAGAAATTCAAGAAGTGCTCTAGCTAAACTACCTTATTTACATGTCACCATTTTCCATAGTCAATTTTCTCGCTGACCCGGCGGATGTAAACAATCAAATACCTACGTCCATTCCCTTCCTGGAAATAGTGAAATTCCTCTCACTTGCTGAGAAATATAGCTATCTGAAGCAGATTTGGGTTCAAAACCAGACATAACGTTCAGTTTTTTACTCACACTCATGCAGGACGAGTTTTTAACCACCCTTATTAAAGCGGAACTCGTGAGCAAAAAATTGAAAAGAGCTAAAATGCCGTCAGAATCCTTCAGACGCTACGTTAATAACATAATATAAATACGAAACAATATTACACAAGTACACAGGGGACCAGGAAACAGAATTAATACAAATGATCTTGACAAATGCCAATTTCGACGCACGCCAGGACGAGCCAGGAAAATTCATATCCTCAGTCGAAACAAGCCAAAGGAGATGACAGGCGGCAGAACGATCGAGTGAAAATAAATTTCAACCACAAAAACATTCAAATTCAAACATCTTTGGCCAAAATACGAACACCACACCGGTGGAGTACAACTCAAAAACAAATTTGTTTTCGACATACCCAAACAAACTGGATAATTCCAACAGACCAACAGGGTCAAATTACCAACAAACCGTCACAGAATACTAACTTCCAAAATAAAAATTAAAAAAATCAGAATTTTGAACAAGTTAGGTACTCGAAAAACCACCAAACCGCAAATTACTTCAATTTTGTGAAGCAGAAGGCGAAGAAGAAAGTTCCATTCGTGCAGCATGAGTTGATGAGCGAATTTTCAAAGAATAATTTTAACCGATTTGGTGAGTGATTCTTATAGGAAATTTCACGCTGATTTCGAACATACCATATGGTCCTATGTTTAAGAAGGTAATTTACACCGAAAACCACAAAAAACGCGTTTTTTTAAAGCGATTTTTGACTCAAAATTTTCAAAATTTGAACCCTTCGAGTACTCCAAAAATTCTGGCCAACGAAACTTTTGTTTTGATATTATTTTTTTGGATTTTTTTATCTCGATCCCTCGGTCAGATAGGTATAGTCTGGAATTATACAGGGTGATCTGCTCGTCGATGCAAAAAAAATTTTG
>JAEMON010000006.1:18907936-18919905 GCA_030264115.1 Lygus lineolaris | reverse complement strand
TCCAAAGGTTTATTATTGAAAATAATAAACCAAAAAACACTTACCGACACTACGGAGCCCAACCCGCAGGGGTTGTAAACAACTTGACTCTGCTCAGCTACAATAACCCACCCGACGCTCGCCAAACTTCGAAAACAGTAGTGACATCATGAAAACAATAATTTTAAGCGTTCTAACGAATTTCCTCCTTTCGAGGGTCTGAGTAATAGAATGTTGCCCAAGGTACAAGCTGCCCAAGGTACACGTCCTTCCCCTACCTCCAATGAGAAATGAGAAATTCCCTTTCGACGGATTTTCCCAATACTAAGGAGGAATCGCAGCCCTTTCGACGGAATTTCCCGATACTAAAACTGAGTAAAGCGATCTGTTTCATGGGATCTGATCAATGGAATACAATGAGGAATGGACATGGGTCGGAATTTGCTATTTTTGACCTCAGAATCGGATTCAGCACCCTCTAAAACTCCTGTATCCCAATTTTCAGATCATTTGGTCGCCGTACTGCATGTCGGCCAGAATTGGTCAACAAGACGATACTGTCCCCAAAAGCCACATTCCTAATTGGAACAGTAGGAGGTTTGTGTCACAACTCAAATAATATTAATTTATCGAAAAATAATAATACATCAAGTACCAACCTGAAAAACCATATTTGCACTCTCGCTTAATGTTGAGTCTTCAGGGGAATCAATTGGTGTTTGTTTGGTGAATTTGGTGTCAAATTGTGAGACATCATCTTCACTAGACTGAAATGAGAAGTTTGTGAGTTACTCATGAAAGGGGTAAGAAGTTTACTGGCTTTAAAATGTTTCAAGATGAAGTTGCTTACCAGTGATGGTTTGAATGGAGGGTCGAGTTTGCGACTGACCACATCCCTCCAATTGATGTGCTTGAAGAACATGTGATTACGGATCGCGTCACCATCGCCTGGAGCAGATCCTAACCTCTGGAGTACTTGTCTCTGTCAAACGACCCAGAAGATACAAAAATGTTGATCACAGTAGATAACGGTTCTTTATATTACCTATACAAATCTGCATACTACAAATGTATTGCTCTGCGTTAATCCTCTGCTGATGAGGCAGCATAGGGAGCATGAGCTTGATGCTATGATAAGTTTAGGCGGTTGGTGTGAGAGGTCATTAAACTCATTGGCCTACCGTTTCAGTGAGTAGTAGTCATCGTGCTACACTACGATTTCACTCAAATCACTTTTGATGTGACAATGAGTGGGTTGTAGGACTGAGGATTGATGAAACCAACTGAATCAACACTTGTGTGCTACCTTATAATACACGTTTCATGTGATTTAGATCTTTCATTAACTTGATGACGCCTTAAAAAATGGTGAAAGCGTGATGTTCCAAAGTCCACGGAATGGTGGTAAATACCTATAGAAGTGGTAGCCCATGGAGTTGACTGACCCCTCCCCCTCCTTCACCGGAACTAGGCTAGCAAATTAAAAAAAACAAAAAAAAAAAACCCACGTCTCTCACGACTTATTCCGTATCTAAAGAGTATACTTCATTCTACCTTGAGAAGTTTTCTAATTAGATCACGAGCATCAGGGGTAAGATAAGGAGGTAGTATTAGTTTTCCACGCAGAATCTTCTCTATTGTTCTCTTTCTGTTCTCAGCAGTGAAAGGAGGCTGAAAAATGAAGGTAGACATGTTATATAAATAAAAATGTGACACCATGTGCAAGTAATGTTTGTTACAGATGGAATCATCGTAAGAAACTACCTAAGTAGTGTTGCAGAAGAAAAAGAAAGCAGACAAATGTATGTAATATGCGTGAGTACTGAGTATGTAACATGTGTAGGAAAAATTTGGATTTCGAGGCTTATACATACAAAAGAAATATAAATTTCTTCTAGGTAAGTGTAGACATTTCAGTATTTCATATCAATTTTGTGCTCATTCATATCATAGATGAAATACCAGGAAAAATAGGCAACAAAACGTCGTTTTTAGAGTTTTTTCAACATGTTTTCCAAAATGGCTTCTGGAATTTTGATGAAATTCATAATAACTTAATCTTTTTATATTTATGAGGTACCTCTCATCTCCTGGGAAACACTAGAGGTCCGTGACTAGCGGAAAAACTAACAGAGTGGTTTTTGAGTTCAAACAAGTAAGGATAGTAGAGGCGGTAAAATACTTACAGCACCAGTCAACATGTCATACATGAGCGCTCCAAGAGACCACCAATCCACAGCTTTGCCATGTCCACTTCGGGTGAGAATTTCTGGCGCCCTGAAAAAATACAGTTTTATTGCAACAATTACAGGGTGTAGACGTCAAACAGATGTCTTAGAATCATAATAAATAACTTACATATATTCTATTGTTCCACAGAACGTGTGAGTCATGATTCCTTCTTCAATGTGTTCCTTGCATAATCCAAAATCAGTCAGTTTCACATGACCATGAGCGTCTAGTAATATATTCTCAGGCTTCAAATCTCTGAAAGGTTGAAAATAGTATTAGGATCAAGACTAAGTTGCAGATAAATTCCAAAGTATTTATTGATGTTCTAGAAAGATGACACTTGAAAGAGAATGTTTTTAGGGTGTAATGCAATGCATCGTATGCATGTAATGCATCGTACTTCGAACATAAATTTTCATTAACTTGCTCATACTCACCTATATATTATTCCTTGTCGGTGGAGATGCTCCAAAGCTAATATAATTTCAGACAAATAGAAACTGAAATAGAGAAAGAAAGGTGGGTTCAGTAAAATCTTATTTAAACCCCTCCGTAATTAAGATTAATAAGGTAAGTATGTAGTAAGCTCTGCAGACAGGAAAATAAGGTACTAAACCTATGGATTCTCACCAAGCAGTATCTTCTAGAAAAATGCCTTCCCTTTCCAGGTGCATGAAAAGCTCTCCCCCGCTGAGATACTCGAGGATGAGGTAGAGTTTACCACCGGTTTGAAAGGCGTACATCAAATCAACAATGAAAGGATGCTGAAACACACACACAAGTATTCAATAAGACCATTATTAAAGGAAGACTACAAAATAATCGTTTTAAACCTGATTTGTGGAGCCACACTTAGGAGGAAATTCTTCTTTTAGAATAAATTGTTTACCGCGATCAAGCCTCAAGGCAGAACTCATGAAAATCTTCGTCAAATCAACAGGAGCATTTAAAAAACAACAACACCTTCCACAACAAGAGACCTTTTTTAAACAAAATTTATCAGATCATAAAAGTTCCAAAATCCAATGCAGTGCTTACCTTGACAGCTTCCAAAATGTTGCGTTCTGCCTTGGTGTGAGCTGTATCTTTTTGATTTCTGACAATGGAAGCCTTCTTGAGAACCTTCATCGCAAAAATAGTTCCTGAATCTTTTCCGGTAGTTTTTCTAACTTGAAATACTTTTCCATACCCTCCTTTTCCAAGAACTTTACGGAGTTCAAAATCTTGAGGGCCCGTCTTTTCCTGACCAGGATTCACTGTATGCTCAGACAGTAGCACTCTTTCTACATCTTCTGAATCGACACTGTAAACAAAAACTTTAGTCAACATTTGAAGAAGGAAAAAGTAGGTGCTATTTAAGAAAACGGCAATGAGTTTGCCAAGGAAATACTGCTCGGGATTTACTCCATGCATACATTTACGGTTCGGGAAGTATTTTTCGTATATAATTATTATGTTATAATACATTATTATAATATTATGTGATTTTGTGATTATTCCCATTTTGAATGTAGAATGAGACAATCTCTTCAATCAGAGGGCGATGATCTCAGTTCCTTACATTCAGCGATGATATCTTTCTCAATAAGACTTCTGAAGAATGCATCTATTTCTTCCCCAGAAAAGATCCCTGTCCTGGTTCCTGTTTCTCTTCCAGCGAAACATAGGTAAAAGAGGTATACGTCATTTTGAAATTCCCAGCATCCAATAATTGAAACTCGCGCAAAATGAGGAGTATCCATGATACCTATTCTGGTAGAGCTACTTGATATCCTGGTGAAGGGTTTAGTTGCTCGGGATGATACTGTATTTGGCTTACATCGCATCTCATTCGATGGCATTAGTCATGTGAGGAGACAGAGAGTTCCAGTGGTTGATGAGCTGGCTGCATCGAGGACTGTTCTGCAGAGGCAGCGCCATGTACAGCAAATGAGAACCCTACGCAGTTGCTCTGACCCAAACAGTGACCCCACAATGTAGAATCAACTTCACTGTATCTCTTCTTGATGGAGTTCCACCAAGAGCAGCATCAGATCTTGGTGGAGCACAAAGGCCTTGGACTTAAGTAATTGTATATTGAAGCCCATATAGTGATTGAGTGATCATAGGTATGTGGTTGCAGTGAGGGGGAGGAATGGCATACGTCAAAGGCCACAGTAGGGGAGGGGGTCCCAGGGTCTTTAGACGTGGAACTATAACAGATCTGCAAAAAGTGATGAGCTTCGCCAGTGCGCCCAACCGGCGAAAAATAAGCAAGCTACATTATCAATTCTTGCCAAAAACCTCGCAGTGATTTCAGTGTTGTAAGTTGGCAGTAAGTACCGCCATAATATGGCTGCTTTTGCCGTTTGACCATCTAATAATACTAAATCTTCATCGTTGTCGTCGAATTCGTGGAGCGTTCGATTTTAATGCAGAAGTCCGGAGTTAAAATCGTACTATTTAAAAAAAAATTATTCCGGAACCTTTACATAAGGTATTGATACGTCATACGTCAACTGAAACAGAATAATAAACTCAGGTAATCGTACACCCGACATGCAAACCAAGTACATACATTTTTAGTTTACATTTATGCGCCAGATGAACTCGTTCAATTGTCAATAATTTCTTGCCAAAGGCTTTATTGATCTATGAGGGAATAAGCATGGTGTAGTCCGGAATATCGTCCAAATCCGTATATCATTCTGGTATCTGGTGTTGTAGGAATGGGCATATACTCTTCGGGGGAATCTACTATTCTCACATAGCAGCAGCATAGCCAATTGTACTAATTTATTATGGACATAATCCCCAGTGGCTTGCAATGCTCATCATATTTTGCGTGGCATATGATTCGGATGACATTTTTTGCATTTTTAGTATTGATATCATTGATGTTGAGTTTCCCCATTTTGCTAACGAAATGCTTTGGAACGGTCTGCGTAATGCGTCAATTGCTTCATCCAGCAGTTTCATGAGTAGCTCGGTATGGGGTTATGGGGTATGCCTAACAGTTTTACTTCGTTGCAGACGGGAAGACCCTGTATAGGTGCAGATATCTTATATTTAGGTGATATACAACGTGTATTATGTGCTGTATTAAGGTAATAAATTAACGTATTTTGATTTTCCTGGGTTCAGTAAGAGTCTGTTTGCTTCGAACCAATGTTGAAGTTTGCAGAATTCCTCAGTTTGGACTTTCTTCAGACTTTCATTTGTCTCACTTTCCACTTAGGTACTAAAGGCCAAGGCCCGCAAGGACGAGGCCAAGGGACGAGGAAGTTATTGATATTGAGAGGTTTTAGCCCATTTAGTGGCAGAGGGATCCTACATTGATTGTGGTTAAGATGGGGGGGGGGGGGGGGGGGGGGGGGGGGGGGGTGTAGAAAGCTATATAACAGCGATGTTGTTAGAAGTGCAAGCAGTCAAATTAGGCTTGCTTCACACTTATTCGGTTTCATTCGGTTCGGTTTCTATTCGATTCGTTTTCGGTCGCCGTTTGTTCGTTCACTCACATGAGGTTCCTATTAGGTTCCAGGGCTCCGTGATGTTCAGTCACCCCTCGCCCACCGGAAAGAAGCGTTCGTTCTCCAAGAGAAGACTGAAAGAAAACCGAATCTGAACCTTGCAAGTATGAACGCACGGTGGACTTGTGTGCCTTGGACTCGAATACGCGCCGAATAGAAACCCGAAGAAACCGATTCGTGTCGAGGGAGCGTTCGGTGCTACGCGGTTTCTATTAGGTTGCTGTTCGGTCAGAATACGCACCGAATGCATCGGTTCACACGCATTCGGCGCTGCCGAAAACGAATCGAATAGAAACCGAACCGAATGAAACCGAATAAGTGTGAAGCGAGCCTTAGGAGGTAATGGCGCCATGGGAAAGGAATGTATATTGGATACTATAGAGAGTTCTTGCTAGAAAACGAGAAGCGAGTCGGGATTCCGAATAGGAACTTACTAGGGAGAGCACGAGCAGATGCTAACCCCTGAGTCGTATTGTACGAAAGGGTGAGTCGGAACACGAGTCGACCTATGAGACATAAATAACGTTAACGTGCGAACTAGATGGAATTCGTTGATTTCAAGTAGTGATTTTGAAGTTCTTGTTGTTTAGAATTTTCTCTTATCGGTTTATTTCGATACTCGAAAGTAAATACCAGGAACTGTGTGCGGCCTGTTCGGTGAATGGTTGGAAAACAGATATGGAACGGATTATGAAAGGCTAACCTACGTACCTCCAGCTTCGTAGCATCGGCGGGGACCACGGCTGGCTTGGAATACACGATGTTGTGAGCATTTCTGAGAGCTGTCATAAATTACCAGTTGTCACAGCTTTGTTGTTTTACCCTAATTGACTGTCATGTTAGGAACCAATTTTTTTCTATTCAGGAGCAACAAACACTATTGGGTTGGGTAGTTATGGAAGATCCTTTTCCTTTCCTATACCTATTGCGTGTACCTACTAATTCTTATGTTGTACACTGTTGTTGTAAACCTACCTAATATCGTAAATAAAGCAATTTTTCAATTCAATTCGATCCATGGTGCCAGTTTGGTGTTTGGTTACCTTCAAAGAAGGTTACCTTCGTTTTCGGGAATCCGTTCGGAGCCCCATTCGTTGACGAATAGGCCAGTTCTATTCGTGCAACGAGATGACTCTACTCGTAACGAGAAACAAGCGCATGCGCACTAACTGATTTCTATTCGTTGAGCTCCCTACTCGTAACCCGACTCGCTTCTCGTTTGTCTGCAAGAACTCTCTTATGAGGTGGCCATACCATTTGAAGGGGGTACTTGGAGTCCAAATGAGCGGGAACAATGCAGCCATACAGCAAGAAGATTTAAAAGGGGGAAATTAGGTTGTTTTTGGGGTAATTCATAGGGTCTTAGTCCATCGCTCACTCCTCCACTCCCGAGAGAGTGCTCTGAGGTTGGCAATCCATCGGGTTCATGGCTGATAATTTCAATTTCATGGCCCTTATTAACTGACCTCTTACTACATAGTTACCTACAGTCAAATTACAGACAGGATAGCTAATGATATATTTTCTCCATAATTTGCATAAAGACAAACACTCACTCAAGGTTATTCACATTAGGATCTGGGTCATAACCTCCCTGAAAAATAAGAAAAGAGAAAAATGATTACAAGTTTGTAATTTTATTCATTCATTCATTTTTTGTCTCATCAAGTTAGTGATTTGATGTACATACTGGAAGGAAAACCTATCTTGATAAAAATATATGTTGCTTTGTTTTTAAGGGTGTTCTGGCCAGGATGTGAACCGTCATCAAAACTTCGCAAATCTCGGGAATTATCGAGTTTGTATTAACTCTCACTACAAATCTAATACTACTTCATGAAAGTTAAAAAAAAGTAACCGCCCCTTCCCCCCTCCCGTTACCATTTCACCGTTAAAATTCCGAATCCAAAATTCAAAATTCGAATCCGAGTTCAAAATTTCGAATGCTAAATTGATAACAAAATATGAAATTTTTGAAATTTAAAATTTCGATAGTGTGTTACCCTGCAGAATTAAAAATAGAAAGAATGCCGAAAACAGATTTGAACTTGATCGATTAGTGGCTGAGAAAAGTTGGAAAAATGTTGCACACCACTGGCGGAACCCCCTTAACGGCAGAAGACAATTGGAATTATTTTCCTTTTTTCACCTTATCAATCCCAATTAGTTATAAGGTTAGTAAGAGTTGCTAAAAACTCTTAAGAAGAATACACACTAGCACGAGGCAGGCCGAGGCGCGCCATGCGTACAGGTGTAGACGGGCGAGCGACGTGAGCAAAACCTTCCTCAGCCCGGCCCGAAGCGTGCCCCCGATCCATCGGGGATGCAGGCGCACTACTTTCGTTTCTATGGAAAAAGGAAGATAAATCGTGCGTTGCCTCGTGCGTCGTCTCGAAACCAACAAATCGAACGCAATAGGCAAACGTTTTGCCGCGCCTCGCACCCGAATGCCTCGTGCATTGCCTCGTACTAGTGTGTACCCGGCTTTAGCCAAATTTTAGGCATTTTTGAGGACATTTTGGGCCGATGACGGTACCCCCTTAAAGTAGGTAGGATAGTTATCTCGTTACTAGTAGAAATGTGAACACTTTAATCAATGGGGACTTGCATAGATCTTTGACTACGAAATCGGTTTCAAAAACCCACTCTGTGACAATTTTCAGCTCGGAATTCAGTAGCGTTAGACTTTTAAGCGATCGCGAAAATATGAGTGACGTTGTTGCCAGACGCCATGGTTTTCGACGACTGGCTTTCGCTCACCGTATGCCCTCAATGAGATCTTTCCTTGGGGAGAATAAAAGAAACCGACGCAAATTCCCCAACGGGTCGTCGAATCAGACATCAAAGGCCAGAAGGTGTATCGATTTGTTAAGATTTGACTCGTCAAAGGAGAGAAATCGCTCGTCGCTCTGGGTGGTGTTTAGCATTGAACTAACAAGAAGGTAGGAGTCAGCTAAAAGCAACTCGAGGTTTGCCACGTCACATTATGAGGGAATAAAGCTTTACTTTACGCGTCTGTATTTAGATGACGTTGATGTGAGGCCACCTTTATCTGCCTATGTGAACTTCAAAATTGAAAGAGAGAATATCGCGATGTTCCCCAACATAGTTGATGGTTTTTAAATTAAGAAAAATCATAAAATACCAAGTGTAATCGTAGAAGGGCATCACATAATATATTATATTAGTAGAGTACATTTATTTAGAGGAAGATTTCTACCAAATTATTAGAAACTAGTGGACAATCTAAGAAATCATTAGATACCTAATTAATATTTTGTAAAATTACCAATTTTGCAGACATGATGTAATTTGTCAGCTTTAGACTTCACAGGAGGCAAGAACAATGATTAGTATATGGAATGACGGTTTGGTCATTTCGCCAAGGTACGAACCAATTTATTGTCCGAATTCACTGGATGGTGACATTGTGAATGGAACGAGTCGTTAACTTTATTTTAATACTTATTCTTCTCTTCAGGGTTTTTGTTTCAGAAACTGAGCTCGTTACAGCTTTTAAGCGGTTGAGATCTTAGAATTAATGAGTTGAAACAATGGTCAGCAGTGCATTTTTTAAAATTAGCCACAATCTCAAGGGAACAAGTTGATGATAATAATTTCAACGAATATTTCTTCTTCACAACAGAAGTGCAATCAAAGTTAAAGCTTTCGTGACTGAACTTTAATTGCCACTGGGTGTTATTACGTACATTTCTGATGTCATTGATGGGAAATGGCTGATGCAAGGTGTCACACTATTTTATACTTACTCGTAAAAATTCTTCAGGTCGGACTGAAACTGTTCCTGGTAGTTTTGGCGCTTGGAGTTTTTCTCAAGTATTTATACCTAGGTACCAGTACTAGCAAACGGGCCCGTTGTAATGAACACAACGGTCCCTAGGAAACAAACGAATTCGTTACTCACAGTTGAAATAGCCCTGCCCACGGGACTTTGTAAACATCGAGTCGTTAGGAATAGCCTCGATCACCTCACCAAAACGATGCTGTCGTTGGGGACGGTCAGTAACACGATCAAAGAGAAGGTATGGAGGGTCGAGCTATAGCCTAAAACCTGGCCTGGAACTCGATGATCACAATTCCTAAGGCCATCCTCATGAAAATCCGTTCAGCCGTTTGGTCCAAAGATTGTCACAAACACACTCACTAACTCCCCAATTATATAATATTATGTAGGATATGAAGTGCGTAGTACAGGTGTGTAAACTGTACACCTGTATAGCGTACCCACTCAACACATATGAAATCTATTTAGTCATCTTCACAAAATTGGAGTTTTACGCAGCCACTTTGGCTTGAGTCTGGTTTTACAAAACAATGGGGAATTACCAACAATGTTTCAAATTTTTATTTCTAAAAGATAATGGCTAAAAAGAAACAATAATGAAGTCGTAGGGCAAAAATAGTGTATCCATAATCTTAGAAAATGTATTGTCCTACGGCGGGAAAGTGACGTTAAAAAGAGTGTCACTGGCCAAACCCGTCTAAGATGCCAACTGAACAAAACGAAACTCAAAGCCCATCACTGTTTTGGCTCCTGATTAGTGAGAATATAATTTAATTAATAAATTGATTGAATTAATTATATATTAATAATTTATTAATATTAATCATTTATTTAAATTATTCCTTCTCACTGCTATCTCAGCGCATTCTTTTTAGGCTCTGTTCTTTCAGTGTGACATAGGAAAGAGTTTCTCAAGAGCCGTCGGAATTCCGCGTGCTATTCTGAGATCTGAGATTTTATTCTAAGTTTTCTCCACACCAGAACGATAAATTATTTTTTTTCTTTGTATTGGCAGTGTTATTGTATTCCAAATAACAATGCAAAGGCAGGAAAAATTTGATTTTCTCATACAGGATAATTCCCCATTCCTACACACACCTGGAGCAGAACACTCAATCTGCGAGGTCCGCTCAAACCCAGGGCCAGGACAGTCTGGAGCTCAAAGAAGGGCGTACCACGTTCCAAAGGCTGCTCGTATGATGGGTAAAGAGGAAAAGAAGGTAAGACAGGCTGAAATGAAATTTGTCTTCGAACCCCCACATTTAGGTGAGGGTAGGTAGTGCCAAATAAGTAGGGCACCTAATTTGAATACAAGCCATTTACTTTTGAGAAAATTTGGTACCTACCTATTTACTCGTACTTATTAAGAAAACGTCCAAGTTGTGTACCTACGCTCCTAACGCGTCACTGAAATTCTCTGGTGTCCTAATACATATTTTTAAATAGATTCCTACCTAGTTTTATGATAAAAACAAATTACTAGTAATAACTACCTTTAAAAACAAATTGTTTCACT
This sequence comes from Lygus lineolaris, assembly GCA_030264115.1. Lineage (NCBI taxonomy): Eukaryota > Metazoa > Arthropoda > Insecta > Hemiptera > Miridae > Lygus > Lygus lineolaris. Next base: position 18,908,864 of record JAEMON010000006.1, on the reverse strand, counting down.
TCAATCTCATAAAACTAACAGATTGATCTTGGTAAGCTGGAAATTCGTTAGATGATAAATCTGTAAGATCTGTATTAGCCACTTTCTTTTTTAAAACGAAAATAGGGGTCTATTTATACACCAAATTTCCCCCCTGAAAATGATTTGTCAACTAGACAAATTTTTTTATAAGGTAGTATATAATTTTATTTTTTAATTCGAAACAAATACTTAGGTATTTACTTACGGCAAAAACAAAAAACACTCAACGTAATAACATGTCATGCCATCGACATCACTTAACCTCCTTCACTCGACACACTTACTTCTAACATACCTACATAAAAATTAAAAAAACAGACGGTAGACCTAAGGTTCTACAGTCAGATCATTTAATAATGATTAATTTTACGCCATTCAACTCCAAAGCGTAACAACGAACATTTCATCTTAACATCAAATACAAACAAACACAACCACCTGGTTTCCCTAACACTCGAAGATGCGATAATTTCTCAGTAACGCTGTTTTATGTAGCGAAAAAGTTAAAAACCGCCCTGTCAATCATTATTAAATGATAAAAATTTAGCATTATATTAACAATAAGCGCAAAGCGCATGCACTAGTTCTGAGTTGGGAAAAAATTTCTGAACGGAATCGAACGGTTCCGAACTGGTTTGGAACTTGGTTCTAGATGATATGAACACAGAACCACAACTGCAAACTCGGAATTTGTTCACTGCGAACGCAAAAACTGAACCAAGGTTCGGAACTTGCACTGTGAACAAACCTTCTAGAGAAGTTAGCAATAGATTCCAGTAATTTCTAAAAGAAATTTCTTTGCCAAAAGAAGTTCTTCAAAAATCTTAGCTCTTTCCAAATCTGGAGTAAGGGTGGCTACGCACCCTTTAATTGCCCCAGAAATGAAACACACAAAACTCAATGGAAG
>JAEMON010000006.1:18874224-18896538 GCA_030264115.1 Lygus lineolaris | reverse complement strand
TCACCAACTCATGCTGCATGAATGGAACTTTTTTTTTAGTAACATTTTTGGTTCACACTAGAAGAGGAAATCTACTCAAAAGCGCAGTGACGTCACATCAACTTAGCTGACCAAGATAAAACCGTTAATGAAACGAATGAGCTTGTCCCCCTTATCACCTAGCTTTTGTCTTTTTGATTCGCTCTATTTTAAACTTCTCTTACTCATAATCAGCACCAAGGTACCGTGACGTCATTCAGGAACCTTTCAGTCCATTATGTGGCAAAAATACACCAAATTTCTAGCTGAAAAATTGGTAGTTGGGGTTTTCAAGGGGTCTGAATCCGACTTTGTTGCGGGTAACCTAGCCCTTTATCATTTTGCTAGGCCTCGCTTAAATGTTTGTAAACGTAAAAGATTTACGTAAATTGCCCATCTAGTACGTGATAGGTAAATACAAAGTGTTACATGATTTCATTCTGTGTTTTCCCTTTCATTTTATTCATTGTTGCCCTTCTGTGTTTTACAGAACAGTGGTTGCTGACTGAATACGAAAAAGTTCTGGAAGATGAGGCGAACACATTATTTGGAGAATGGGAGAACGAAGTGATTTGCCCATTGTGTGAAAAATCCGCTTTGGTTCCAACGATAGACGATTCTGTGGCGTGTTACAAGTGTTGCCAGCGGTTTCCCGACGGCACCTCTCTACACGGGTTGAGAGAAGTTCTGGATAGAAGCATTCAGACTCACAATACTTCTTGCACTGAAAAATGTCAATTCGCCTTGATTTCCGACAACGAGTTAACCGGTTTTTACCAAATTTGTGATTCTTGTGGACTTATGATAAATTTATTGTGATAAAAATTGTACTTAGTGAAATTTGTTTTAACTTAGCCACGCTGGCTTCAAACTAGCCCAAGATGATGGAATATTAGAAAAACTTAAAAATTATTAAAATCATTCAGTTCTTAATAATTTCATTCACAGTTCCACATCCTTGATCCTGTAAGTACTCTAAGTTGATACCAGGGGCTTGAAGGGTTGGGGGCGACGTCAGAGCATCAATGTCTAGTGGTGAGGAATAGAAGTTCATGGTGGATCTAAAGTGGCTTCATAGTGTCCAATAAAACACAGAGAAGAGATTGTAAGCTGAATGAGTACCATGTGTGTACTGGAAACATCTCAGCTCCAAAATAATTTTCTCTCTCAGGCTACTGTCAGGGTAGTCTAGTGGTTTGCGTCGCGGATTTTGTGAAGCTAATAGAGTTCCTAAAAGATCCCACGAGTGATACGAAGATTCGTATTGTATTGGCTCGGATGAGCAAAGTAGAAGCTAACTGTGTCAAAATTCGTATTCCAATATTTTCCGTATCGTGAAATTAGTGTTGTCTCATAAAGTGACAGTTTTCATCATGCACGAATACTTGAATTCATTCAATCTCGGTTTGTCTGCCGAAGACTTTTTTCAAGTGTATGCTGAGCATCAGCTTGAAAGAAATGTGCCATTGTTATCGCTGTGGAAGGTAATTCTGTGATACGACGCCACAGATTCAAAGTGCCCGTATTATCTGAAGTGTCGTATCAGATGCTGCTGCTATACTACATGACAGTCCACAATGCAAAACTTCGTAACTCGAAAAGCACTCCTAGGAACTCCCTTTAACGAATCTGTAGGTCCTCCTATCTACTATTAGTTTAGGCAAGTTCACACAGCCAAAGGAACACCAAATGAAACAAAATAGTTGTTTTTTTAAAGAAAATAATATTTATATTCATCATACTTTGAATTACACATTTCAACAAATATATATACCAATATTTCATAAACAATTAACTTTTTCAAAAATCTTATTTGTAACATCGTGGCTTACATAACGATGACCAGTCAAAGAGATCAGTTTAACGCTTTTCAATCATCCATTGAAACTATTCATTTAGATATTTTCAGAACAGAATGATTATGGGTGAACAGATAGGTATTTCTAACAACCAAACTAATAACGACAAATCACAAAACAAATGGTAGGTATACAGTAGGTACACTCTTAATCTAGGTGAAGGTATTGTAGATCAAAATGGCTTCAATACCCATCATCTACCATATTAGTTTGTATAAAAAATAAACCATAATATTATTCTGTAACAACCATAATGATGATAGTGGGATTATTTTTGTTTTTTATTTAAGATACAAAGATACGAGTACCCATCAATATTGGTAAGGTAGGTAATTGCCAGGGAGCTAGTAGTTGAAAGTATGAGAAGGCGGAATAGTGAATGCTGCTCATGGCCCAGTATTGGTGACCAAGAGGGGTACCTACCCAATAATTAAGGGAATCGATTCTGATGTCTTCTTGAAGTTTCAACTCAACTACCTAGGCCCATGGCTGTCCTTTGCCGTTTGAGTGGATCTTTATTTTGATATCGACAATTTTGCATACAATATTGGAAAAATTCGTTCTTTCTACAGGAACTGAGTCAAGAAGGCCACGCCCATGGCAGCCGGAACACTTATCCACCCTTCATGACACGATGGCAGAAAGACAGTGTTTCTGCCATCTATCGGGAAGCTTTAGAACTAATACAATGATGGATAATATAAAGAAGACTTCCATGGTGATATATTTCTCTACTCCTACAGGAAGTCCTTGAAGAATAGTTATTTTATTATATTTTTAGGGCTACCGGGGGTATGGAATCCTGGAATCCCCCTCCCCCTAAAAAGGGGGGCTCGGAAAATTGTTTAAAAATTGGGTGTTTTAAAATGACGTTTTTAGCCTATTTGGGCTCTTAAAAATGTACGTAAAACACATTATTTTACGTTTGTTGTGTTGGGATGGGATGACCATTTTCGTGCTAGGAATATATTCAATTGGAGTCTTCTAGTTGCAAGTATGTGTATTTTTCTCAGGTACCGTTTCGTTGGACACCACCAACTTCATTAGCCTATCTTTAAGTACTGGTTATCTGAGGGTTGGTACATAGTAGGCACGTTAGCTATGGTTGCAGGAGCTTGACTTCGTAACAATTAGGAACTTCCTTTGCAATCCTCATTTGCATAGTGGTGGCATTTACTAGGCTCACTTCCATTTTATGTATTTCTCTCCCAATATCCTTCATTGTGTTCGACAACTACATCTAAGTACTGACAAAACCACTCTCAAACAATTAACTTGCAAGTTTGCCTTGGAGATGAAAATCAAAGTAACAAATTAAGTAGCAAAATGAGACTTGAAGAAACCAATAGTTGCATGGATAATGTTATTACATTATACATTATTTTAATACGGAAACATGTCAGCAAAGACCTCCATTTAAAAATATTTTCATGTCTACACCAAACATCACTTTGGTACAAGTTTAAAAATGTACAAACAAGCACTAGAGGTTAGGGGAGGACTTGTTTCACGCAGCCCGCATCCAATAATAATCCAATTTAGAATATTTTATTAAATTGTTGGTCAAGCCATATTATAAAGTTATTATTTTTCGGATGCTGGGGGGGGGGGGGGGGGGGGGGGGGGGGGGGGCTCCAGCCCCCGTGGATGCTCCCCTGACTTTGACCTTGGAAACGACTTTCAGACTACTTACTCGAATATTATTCGAATGGAATTTGAATTGAAACAAACTAATATCCCATCGCATATCCCATATAGGCATAGTTAAGCCAAAACCAGTATTTAATAAAACTTCAAAGTGGAAGGCTTCAGAATCAATTTCAACCCTCCTTATCAAGTTAGAATTTCTAGAACATCTAAGCGGCACCCATAAGAAGTTGAGGGTAAATAGTCAAATTTCAAATTGTACTTTTGTTGGTTTTGGTTCCCCTGTCTGCTCCCATTAGTAGGTAACCGGACCAAGAGTGTACAAATACTCCAAACAGATGGTACCATTCCATTACACAAAAAAAGAGAGAAAGATAATGTCGGTAAAAAATATAAAATGATGGGCAGTGCCTAAGCACAGCAATAAATCAGATTAGGCACTTCAAGAAACAAACTTTTAACTAAACAAAATTTGATAAATGATTCATAGTTATTTTACATTCTACCAAGAAGTAGTAGTTTGGTTCTGATCTAAATGATTCTCATCTTACTTACCTATAGAAAGAACAATGAAGGGGTACATAACACCTAAATTTGTAAAATTGGATGTAAATAAAAATAAATTGGTTGAAATTTCTAACCACGAAGATACAAATTCATGAAACAATATAAGAAATCCTTAAAACTAGGTACGGTTATTATGGCACAATTTTTATGTTGTGGCTCATTGTTGTACAGTAATGTACATTCCATGTACATTGAAGAGGTACTAAATCGAATGGAGAGAAGTTTCCATTGAAACGAAAAATTAATTACAGTGCGCTCGAATGTTGGATAGAGCAACCAACAGTACGAGAGGAATGGTACAAAAACAGAGTCAACTTTGAGCAAAAACTTTGTGTGGTAAGTAGAAGTAACATCACTGGTTCATCATTCATGGGAACGGGTAATAAGTATTTATTACGCCCATTTTTCAAAACGCTAACTTTTCTTTACCGCTTTGTCAACTGTGGTCCTCGCTTCAATGGGAAGCCTTCCAGGATCCGTAAGTACATCAGTTGTTGTGCAGAGGTGCCGAAGAGCATTCAAAACAACTAAAAAGAAACAGAAAACATGGAAAGTCGAGGCATTTTAACACCATCAGTGTGGAAGGAGCCATATGACTTAAAATGGGTTTACACATCAGGGGGGTGTTCTGTAACTTTGGATCCATCACAACTGTTGGAAACTACTGTTGGAAAGTCAAAACGGCGATTGTTGTAACAAGAGTTGTAAGAAATTATCGAGCTGGTACTCGATGTATCGATTGGAAACGATGTATAGATTGTTAATGTCAAGGAAAAAGGAAGAAAAAGTGATAATTAATGGTTCAAATCACTAAAAATGACCACAACTTGATGTATCACGCTAATAACTCAATACAAACGCTCAAATTATCACCAGTAAATGATAATAATTCAAGATAACTTGATTTAGTCACCTAACCCCATCTAGACAAATCTTCTCACCACCTCCCGAGGTGGTCACAAGCTTGTCCTCAGCTTTTGTCGATGTTGCTTCTTACAGAACACCTCGCTTGCAAAACATGGCGGCGTTTATCACCTTTGTTACGAACTCAACTGTTGTTACCAACAGTTGTTTCGCTTACAGAACACCTCCCCCCAGTTCTGGGATCTGCCACACCCTACTTATGATATTTTTACTAATGAATTGATAGGGCACCTATGTGTCTCTCTGGGAGATGTGTGCATCCAGGTCATTGATACATGTAGAAGTTATACGGTTGATGGGTTGGTGAAACGATTTTCCGTATTGGAAAGTGTGTGTGTGTTTGGAGTCTTCATGTACTGCATGTTATGTGGAACCTCTATGAACCTCAGCAATCAGACTGGTGGCTGACCATTGCAGAACTTCTGCTATCTGGTTACACAACGAATTGATTCCTACTACTGATGTCTACTTCCTGTGCAACGCACCGGTTAGTCGTATAGAGGTTGATTAATAACGGGTATTGAATCTAGGGTTGTGAGAGTCCAGATGATTTGCTGTCATTGCTACTGTGACAAGGACCGTTAAAATGTACTAGTACAGTTCCCTTACTGGTACACCCTACAACTACCACCGATTAGTAACTATTCAGTGAGAAGTTACCTAGTAGATACTAAAACTTTGAAGATTTGCGGCCAATATTCACCACAGCCCAGGTAAGTTATTTAGCATGTAGCTGGAACCATAGTGCCATTCCTACTTGAAGACCAAACATGGTTCCATGCTTCCTGGTCCAGTTACTGCAGTGATTATTGCTATGTACCTACCTAATCGTACTTACTGTAAATACAGCAGTACGTGTTCCTAAGAAAACAGTGTCGTCTTTCATCTACCTTCTTCACGCATTTCTCTTTCGTTTTATGGCGGTTGTTTTTCCTAATATACTCGTTTATTTTCAATGTGATATCTCACAGTAATCACCAACTCTTCCTAAAGTTCAAGAATGTTGAAATCACGGCTTTCCGCGTCCCTGCAAGTTAGTTTTTGCAGTCATTTTGAAGGGAATCCTATACGGAGTATTAGGGGAGCAGGCTCTTCTTGGCCCACAAAGGTGGGGGAAGGTCGGTTGGGGTTTGGACCGCTTTCCTTTCAAGCGGCCCGCAATCCAGGGTGTTTGGTACATCGATGGCCACTAGTCCTTCCCAGTCTGCTAATTGGGTATGAGCCATTTTATTAAGGGAGCTTTCCAGTTGCCAACAGACAGAATCATAAATAAGCAGTATACGTTTACAGATATAATATTTTGGTAATACTCACTTGGCCTCAAGTCAACAAGTGAACAATGTTGATCTACCCATTGTAATGTTGTGCGGTACAACTCATCCATGCTAGCAGTGGAAACCACGTTGTTGAACGTTTCCAAAAGTGGTTCGCATATAAGACTCAACTGAAAAATTTTGTCAAGGAAAATATGGACTCATAATAACCAATAGGTACATAATTAGAACAGGTAACATTCTGTTCTCTAATCTGTATTCTTAGAAGTAATAAAAAGGATACAATCCAAAATTTCCAGTTTTCGTGGACTCTCACTCGTACGTACTTCCTGTACATGTCTCTCATTTTATTGCTTCTGTGTTTTGAGATCGGAGCCCCAGTGGCAGGTAACATCGATTGGCAGTTGCTGCAAATGCGGAAAGAAAAGTATTGACGATCCATTACGAACAGGAAATGATTATATCCACCTGACAGGGAGCGATATAAGCCTACCAAATTTCTGAATTCAGGGTCTCGATTTGCTGCTTCAAGGAGTCCATTTCCTGTTTGAGTTGATGCCTTTCATTTTGAAGTTGCAGAATGTAGTCAGCGCCCTTTTGAAGCATCGCTGCTTTGCTCATCTGTCAATTGAAAGGGTATGAATGAATTATGTCCATTCCATGGTCATTTAGTCAGCTGAGAGAAAAATATTGAGTTGATAAAATAAACTAACTTTTATGTTTGGGTTCTGATTGAGCATTGGGATGAGAGAATGGAGAGTATCAAATCCGTTTTTGATGTTACAACGTCGCTTCTGCTCAGCATTTATATGACAGACTCTTCGATGCTCCTGAAAAATTGAGTAGAAATATCTCAATTTCTTCTCAGAGAGAAGACACAAATTAATGTGATCGTGTCTACCGACCACTGCCTTTACTAAGAGTCGTAACGCAGTCCCCTACAGCGTGGATATTCTGCGTCTACCATGCTTTGTCATCGCCCAATACCTACTTTGCAAAAACTCTCTCATGTCGAAGGACGGATCTACTATTATAGGTAACAGGTATACCCAATAACCACCTGAACTTGCTCACTCAAACGGTTCAACCGATTTCAAAATCGAATCGGTCATGAAGTTATGTTCGAGAAAACATACAAATTATATAATACAAAAGTTAGGTAGTAATTTCACTGTGAACAACCTCAGATAGTATTTTTATAACAAACTAGGTATATCGTAGGATCATCATTAGTGAGAAAAAGAATATCGGATTTGACTTAAAATACACACCTGACCCTGAGGAGGGAGTCGCAGTTCCCCACCAGATCGCTTAGAAGCCCCGTTTCTCTTCACAATCTATTCAGTACGACCCTGGCTGTCACCCAGTATTCACAGGAGCTCACGACGAATTGTGAAATGAAAGATACGCGTATTTTCATGAGTGAGAGAATTATTCGCCAAAAAAAATGTTCAGGGTGGTAGGGTTGACACAATTTCGGCTCCCGCAGTGAGTCGTAATGGGGTGTGCATAGTTTTCTTTCCTTTTCCAAATGATAGATCTAAGCGAGAGCTTTCCGAAATGGTGCAACATGAAGGGTATTAGCATACAAGGGTTTTGAAGTTAATAATGATGACGTCACCGACCCCCTCCGGGGGGGGGGGCTCAGTGTCCAAATAATACTGAGGTCACGCGCCTCTTTCCAGCTCTTTTCTGGCTCAACCAGATGGAATTTTCAAATGAAAAGTGGCTCACGGGGGTTTTTGAGAACGCTGAATCCGAATTTGAGGTCAAAAATGAGAATTTCCGACCTATGCGCACACCCTATTACTTCGATCCTAGGTCATAACAAATTCATTCCCAAACATGAAGGGTACTAAAACAGAGGTTCTTACATGTGACTATGGAAGTAACAGTATATGCCTCAACTTCCAATGAATTTCAGTTGGAAAGAAATACAGTTTTAACCTATCAAACGGGGAATAGTAGTATTACCCTGTAAGCGGGCTTGCCAGAAGATGAAGTAGGGCTCCCAACGTTCAGGGGCGATAAACTTATAGGATCTTGTCCAAGTGGAGATTCTGGACAAGACGTGCTGGGCCCTGGTTGCTGCAAGATAGGAAATAACTACGTTATTATTTACATTCAGTCATTTATTCATTCAACTACCGACAACTCTGAATAGAAAAACGCGTGAGCAAGTTGATAGTTTTAGTAAGCTGATGACTTAGAATAAACTTACACTTCCCAATGACGTTTGTAGCGATTTCACCAGTACAGATGAGTTGATAGGTGGCGATACAGAAGAACAGTGTGAAGCTGTGGAAGAGTTACTGTTGGCCTCCGAATTGATTAAGAATGACTGTTTATTCAGATCACTGAAAACATAATGTAAATGTAGTGACATTACAAAACGAAATAGGCGGCCCAGACAGTAGATGAATCGAATTAAGTAAACAATAAACTTGAAAATAGGGATGCAAATCATTTTTGATTGAATCTAAAAATCGATTTTTCACCTGCAATTTTAGATTTTTTGCCATCGATTGATTGTTCCGATTTTTAGCCTGAAATCGATTTTTTTTTCTACAAAAATCGACTGCGAAAAAAATAATAATCCTTGAAAATTTATCGAACCGAAATGAATTTTGACACGTTCTGAATAACTTAGAAATGTGATTCGCGTATCAAACATAACTTGGAATTCAAAGAGAAGAAATTGGGTAGGTTTTTCCCTGGTTACTGCCATACAGGTTATTGTTTGTAGTCATCTTTTTGGTGACGTGGTTAGTAGTTCGTAAATAAATAAAAACCTAAAGGATTTTTATAGGTAAAATACCAAACTACCAAAACATTCACATACCTTTTTTTTAATTTAAAAAAAAAAAAATTAAATGAGTTTCTTGAAAAATCGATTTTTTACCCGATTAATTGATGCAATCGATTTAAGCTTTCGATTGAGAAACGATTTTCAAAATCGATTGTTCGCGACCGATTTTGCATCCCTACTTGAAAACCAGCTAAATTAAATAGGTACCTTTCAGAATGGTACAAAATCCCGGAGTTGTCAATGGATTTGTATGGCTGCTGTTGGATGTAAGATACTTCTTCTTTTGGTATCACTTTAGTTGGCGTATGCTCTTCAGAGAAGTAACCATAAGATGCACCGGATGCTGGAATGTGAAAACGTTTGAGAGAATTACTGAATGAAAATTTTGCCAAATCCAAAATGGCACTATTACCCCCCAATAAATCTCATCATGCTCGATGATCAGACTACCTACCTATTTGTATATGAAATTAATTTACTTGATGCTGGTTCCGAATACAACCCATGTTTCTTCTACACCTACGTAGGTAACCAAAAGGTCTAGCTACTTACTGTTGGTTAAGAGTTGGGCAAGGAGAGCATTATTCGGTTGAATTTGAGTGCTGGTCGATTGGATCGTAGTGACAGCACTGGGGGACTGAGATATCACGGTATTGCCACTTGTGGCCAATTTCTTTGAGCCTTCACTGCGACTTCGTGTCTTCTTCACCTGCAAGAAAAGTTAAATATGATTCAAAGTGAGTTTAAACTGAGTATATTACTCAGTTTAAACTGATTGTAATGTAGCTGGTGTTATAACGTAGGAAAGAATGGATTGAATAAGTATTATAATGTTGAGAGTAAGAAGGGTTTTCTTTTGTACGAAGGGAAATGTGATTGGTGAGTGTGGCCTAGTAGCTAAATTGGTTAGCTATGCGGTCAACATGGGATGCCACGAGTTCACGTATAAGGGACATAAGAAGATAATTAAACGATAGATCAATGAAACCAAACTGTGATACCGCCAGGAACGTTTAGAAAAACCAAGTGCCTGGGAGATACCTCTAGGCAGCCAGAGTCCTGGGAGTATTCACTAAGCTATAGGGCCGATTACCTGTCACCCCTGAACACCATGGTAATGTGTCCTGCTGCAGGTTAGTGATGGGCGATCTAGATTCGATCTGAGTGAGATCTATTTTTTCCCTCCAATATATCGATATTCTGGATCGATTCTACGCGTGTCGATTCATCGGCAGATCGATATCTTAGGTCTGCATTTCGATCTCGATTCACAAGCATGTTTTTGACTGCGCAGCCTGAGAAGGGGGTGCTCAGCGCGCGCGTTACAAACACGAATACGAATACAAACCGTATTATCAGTGATTTTTTTATGCCTACGACTTCGGTTGAAGCAATGTTTCCTTTGATTTAAACTCTTTAAAGCTCACAAATATCATGCAATTACCATATACATGCCTTTTTACGAACTTCGCGCGGTTTCTTAGAAATCTGGATTGATCTGCCGATCTGGTGGAAATCGATCTCTCCCCCCTCCCCCCGATAAATCGATTTTTGAGATCGAAAATTTTCGATACATCGATCCGTGCAGATCGATTTTTTGCTTGAGATCGCCCATCACTACTGCAGGTATTGTCTCTCTCGCAATCACCCGGTGCTCATGACCACCATCTTGATGGCAGTGTTGAGCAAACTCCATTTTTCAAATACTTTCGTTTTTGCATTATTAATGAAGCTCTAACCACTCTATTTCCCAAGTTCATCCATAATGTTGGAACCGCGTGAGTCTCTATAATACAATAGAACCAACAGGAAGGACTAAGCTCGTGGGTGCTCGTGATTAGGCGAAAACTCTCTAATGAATGAAGAAACCAACCTTTGAGGAAGCCAAAATATCTTCTTTCCTTCCCCGAGGAGTTCTCGACATTGTGGCAGGGGGTGGAGGAGGGGGCGCTGGTGGCGCCGGGGGTAAAGGAGGTTGGTACTGCTGAGGTACAGGAGGCGACTGAATGGTTGACAGAGGTGGTTCATACGAGTTGGGTGGAGTCATAAACCACATGGAGGAAGCATCCTGTCCAAACTGTGTGTGAGGTGCGTATGATGTGGTCTGGACCAAAGAGGATACTGAAGTGCTGACTTTCAAACGTGATGACTCTGAAGGCTGATATGATGGCTGAGTGGGATGCACAATCACAGGCTCTTCTGGTACGGTCGTCAATTTGTTACACAAAAAGTCTAGAATAAGGAGAGAACATGACTCACCAATAGATTCATGGTTAGGTTAGGTTTCTTAAAAAAGGAATAAAAACGTGGTGTGCTAATTGTTAGCACAAAATGTCGTACCAACAGGAAAAATCTTGGCGAAGGTACTAATAGGTAAATACGTAAGAGTGATGCCAAAACATATACCTTTTTCCCGTCATCCTTTTCTTTTCCACATTTGCACCTTTAGAGGTACTACCTCTCAGTCAATAACTGAGAGGAATATTGGATGAACGGAAAATACTCGATACACACAAGCTGAATACACTGGCAAAGTATGGTGATAATGAAATGATGACCAATACTGATTATATAGGTAGTTTTTGGTAGCTTTGGGAATGAGCTTTTATGTCCAAAACATATCAACTACTAAAGTATAATGAGTGATTCAAATTAGTTACCATGCAGTGGTTCAATGTCCATGAATTCATCCAAATTCGGTTGGAGTTGGACCAAACTGGGCTGAATAAAATCCGCCAAATTCACTCCTCGAGCTAAGGAAAAAAAAAGTTGATAGTTCTCGCTTGATAGAATAAAAGTTCCATTCATGCAGCATGAGTTTGTGAGCGAATTTTCAAAGAATAATTTTAACCGATTTGGTGGGTGATTCTTATAGGAAATTTCACGCTGATTCCGAATATACCATATGTTCCTATGTTTAAGATGGTAATTCACACCGAAAACCTCAAAAAACACGTTTTTTGGCGATTTTTGACTCTAAATTTTCAAAATTTGACCCCTTGGAGTACTCCAAAAATTCTGGCCAACGAACTCATCCTTTCTTTTGATATTATTGACATTTTAGAATTTTTTTGGATTTTTTATCTCGATTCCACGGGCAGATATCGTCTGGAGTGACACATATATATATATATAAATATATATATACATATAAAAAAAAGTTAAATTTCAGGAATCATTTTAGAGTGGTCTGAAACGGATTTCCATGAAAAAAAATTTCGAAAATTTTCATTACAAAAATTTTGAAGCCATTGCAATAGCTCCATTTTCTTCGAAAATTCGCTAAAATCCATGCAAATTGATTACCTCATGCGGACAAAATTGAAAGAAAACTCCTGAATAAGGGTTTTGAGATCGAGAACCCTTTTTTGACCAATCCACGAAAATATTGATTCTCTTGTACTTTCTAGTTTTATCGTTCCTTGAGTACACCTAGGCGCATTTTCCTTCATAAACCATAGTTATTTTTTTTACATGGACCCATTCCAAACTGGATCCACAACTTTGGAAGCTTCTGCAGAAATATTTATAACAAAACAAGAAACCAAAAACTTTTAAAATGAAAAAAAAAAAAAAAAAAAACGAAAAAAATAAAATAAATTTACAATAATAATGCAAACCAAAAGATCCGCACTTGGACGAAGGCACTTGGTTAAAAAAAAAAAAACCGCAGTAAATTCGGTAGGTACCTACTACCTACTCACGTTTAATAAAAATTACTGAGCAGGTTTCGACATTTTTTCTCTATCATAATTCAATTAGATAAATGATTGAAAACTTGATATACAGTAGGTGACGAGATAGATATCCACTTATTCCTATTAAATAGGTTGACGTAATCACTTTTCAGTCTATAAATATCTCAGTAATTGTAGAATCATATTTTTCTATCTAATGTCTAAATTTTTCTATCTAATTGAGCCAACATGCTAAAATTAATGTAGGTTTCCAGTAAGTAGCTGTTCGAGGTGAAGGTTGAATCGTTAGTTAAACAAACTAAACTTCATACCCGCTGATCTACATACCGTTTTGTGACCAAAAAGACAAGTCTATACCAAAGATTTGGTTGCTAATTTATATTGATAAATCGCTGTCTGACTGTCAGTCTGTATGTTCGTTCTGGGTTGACAGCCACGGAGGTCATCTGATAATTGAAATGAGTGGGGGAATATCTTTGGATGAGTCTAAATCATATACTAGGCTGAATGGAGTTGAAGGTGGAAGAATAAAAATGTCTTCTACAGGTTTAGTCTTCATTGGTCCTTCATGCCATGTACTTCAATGTCTTCATTGGTCCTTCAGGTTCCGCTTCTTATTTGACTCGTCAGGGTCATTGAGAGGTTAGGCAGTCCTAACCGGCTGGACCAATTCCCACCTGAAGGAGCCATTTTTATTCTTCCACCTTCAACCCCATTTCGTATTATAACAAGATGGCCAAAATCAACAATAAACTAGGCTGTATTGGAGCCGTACACTCTTTCGTGAGGTGGTACTGGAAGGGCGTTGAACAATTTTTCAAACTCTTCCCAGCCAACAATTTACCAATAATTTTATATCCGTTTTCGTTCTTTTCATCCTTCTTCTTTTCCGAATCTCAAGGGCAATGTGCTATCCAAATTATAGATTTCTTAAATTTTGAAATAAATCCAAAATTTTGCATTTGAAATTTCAATAGCTCACTGCTCTGAAGATTTGCAATTAATCAATTATTAACAGAGAAAAGTTTGAACAATTTTTCAAGGCAAAATGGTTATGGGGAGTCCCAACTACTAATAAGGTTATTGTAAGAGTTCCTAGGTATACACTCTTTGAAAGAGATTTAGGTATTTTTGAGAATATTTTGGGCCGATGACGGTACCCCCTTAATTGTGGAATCGGCCTTACTTAGAGATGTTGATTGAGTTAACGTGTTGATAAACAGGATCTTATACATGCATGGGTATTGAAAGTTTTGTTTGAGGTAGGTACACAAATTTCAAAGGTTCGTGATTGAAACTATAAATCAAAATGCCGATTAATTGTTACCAATCTCACGAGTGTCGGGGAAAGCAAAGGGCTGATTTGCAGTGATCGTTGAAAAAAGTGTGTCACTCATAAGCCCCATATAGTCTTCGTCCACCATCATGGAGTTGTCTGCAGCACATATTTGCCAGTCTTGCCCTTCGAACTCGGCAAGCTTAAACAAATTAACAACAAATAATAAGGTTAAGTCTTGAATAAACGGTTTACAAAACAAGATAAAATATGACAAAATAATAAAGTTTTCAAACAGATGTGGGTAATTTTAGCAACATTACCTGATGATTAAGCAAGGAAAAATGATCGTAATATCGAAAAAAGCGAAATTAAGCACAAATAATATCATAAAATGGTGCGCCGAGCATGTAATATGTTTGGACGATGCTACATTACGCATTAATCATCAAATCTACCGACTCGTTGAAATGTATAGTGAAATATACATCATTTGGGTCCCATCACAACCTCCCTCCTCGCTGATTTTAGCGAATTTTCCTCCTCGCCAACAGCTCTAAATATTACTAGAAATATGAAGTTTCTATTTATGACAGCTATTAGCCCAGTTTTGAGAAATTTAGCGCTTTTGCGCTTGCAAACATTTTCCATTTTTACTCGCATGTTATAATATAATTTCTGAAAAGAGTAGTGTCTTGGATAGTGTAGATGATACCCCTGATTGATTTAATAATTGTTAACAGTTTCCATCAATCGTCCTAACTGCAGCAGCAAGTGTTATTTCCGTCTCATTTTCATTGAAAAAACAAACAAAAAAAAACTGACATGTTCTTGAAACGTATTGCGATTCTGACAAATCAGTGAGATTACATTCGATAAAATCGTTTAACTTACAAGATCTTGGGCTTCTTCCTTGTTTGGCTTCCCAAGAATTTGATTGTGACTGAACAGGCGCCATTTCTTATACTCAGCTGTCACTGCATTCAACTTCCTCTTCCAATACTTGCCTTCCAGAACAACAGCCTTTTAGAAAAAAAAAAAAAAAATTTATTATCGTCACACAATTACGTATTCAAATTGAACTGTACTCAATAATTTACTATTCCGTACTGAATGGAAGAATGATATTACAAAAATACAGAGTGTTCAAATTGGACAAAGGAAATTGTGATAGATCAAAAAACTCTTTCTCCCTCATGCCACTTGGAGGGCAGCGATCGTTGTGCAGGTCTCAGAGAAAGGCCCAAGTTGATCGCGAATCTCTAGCTAAATGGTTCTCTACTTTTTACAGATAAATTAATTAATTTGAAAGGATGACATCGCACGATCAGTGTGAAATTTCCAGTACTCAAATTTATTGCTTCCAATGTATAATCACTGTAAAAGTGAGCACCCAAGTACTACATCCCAAAATACTGACAATTTCCGTCACTACGTATATTTCAAATCTACCTCTGGTTTGTTGTGGGTGTCAGCGTCCAAGGGTGAAGCAAATTGACAAACCAATGTGTTTTTCTTCTTAATAACTGAAACGTAAATCGGTTCATGTAGTCGATTCTAGAAAAATTAGTAGGTACGACATAGCTTAATAAAATAATTGTTACTGTACCTAGTACTGAGTATACTGTACAATTATTATTAAACACTACAGAGTGTTGTAAATACCTATAGATGACGACTTTTTGGGGAGCAAATTTTTGATACCTGCAGAAGAGCAATACAACTCACCGGGAAGTACCATGCCTTTTTTTTGCAATTAGTTTGAACATTAGAACTCCCTAAACCCAAATAAAAGGAAATAGAAAAATATATTGTTTCAACGAAAAAAATATTATTGAACAACGCAACATTTTCGCTTTAGTAAGTTGAATACCTAAAAAAATTATTAATTGACTGCAGAAATATTGAGTTTTACTAATTTATTTTCACGTTGAAATAGATTTTTCTATTTTCTATGGGTTTAGGGAGTTCACAAGTTCAAAAACCATCGTGTTCTTCAGGAAAAAAGGGGGTATCATAGTACTTTCCGAAAAGCTGAGCTGATCTTTCTTAGGTGATCAAAATGAAACAAAACAGTTTTCTTGCCGTTTTTTAAACCCAAAAATTACGAGCAAAAGGAGATTTTGATCTCGCTATTGCGTGAGACTTGCATAGTCTCTTTGGTAGTTACTAAATCTCCTCTTGAAGAATACTATCCTTGGTGCCGAGGAAATCAACAGAACATTATTTCATCGTCTCAAGTCCCAAACTAAAATTTCTCACATATATATTGTTGTATACAATTAGAACATAAATATAGAAAATACCAGTAACGTATTGAATTTATTGACGTTGGCGAAGGCCATAATTGAGATTAGAATGCACTGGCATTTTCCACATCGAAATATCAATTTATCGATAACAATTTCAATCTGAATCTCACTTTCTACTACTGACGAACACGAGTTATACGTATTATTTATCTCTCTTTTAACCAACGGAAAAAGTTAGTCTCCAGACTATACAACAGGTACAATCAATCATAAAACGGTTATCTAAAAGCTTTTCAGTCATTATCTGGAATTACGTTAGCTTCTCTCCGAATTGGTTGAGTTCGCTATTCTTAAACTCGTTTTATATTTGAAATACGTCAGTAATCTCCTTGTTAGGAACCTATGTTATCAAGACACTTTTAATCATCTTCTGTATAATTGCCGCGTCCGTTTTGTTTGATTCGTTTCGAAACTCGGCGATTATTTATACTACGTGTATTCATATTTCGTTTCTAATTGAATTGCGTTACAAATTTACGGATGAAATAGAGAATAAACAAGAAACAATAAAGGTTGAAAATTCTTAGTAGGTAAACAATTCTTGATAAAACTGTTATTCATCCAATATGGATCCTTATGGCAGCAATCCTTGTATCAAGGCGTACCAGTGTGACAAATTTCGACTTCAAACTCGGATTGAAACTCCTTGAAAATCCCCAACTCTTCTTCGATGGGGAATTATCATACATTTTTTCTGAGAGATAACGACTCAACAGAAACAATAATGAAGTCGTAAGGCAAAAATAGTGTATCTGTAATTTTAAACAATTTATTGAAATGTTTAGTATTGTAATATGGCGGGAAAGTGACGTTGAAAAGGGTGTTGTCTGTCATTAGCCAATGCCGTCCAAGATGCCAACTGAACAAAACGGAATACAAAGCCCATCATTGTTTGGGCTCCTGATTAGTGAGAATAGAATTTCCTTAATAAACTCATAAATTGAATTAATGAATGAATTATTAATTATTATTAATTGATGTTTATTTAAATTATTCCTATTTTCACTGCTCTCAGTGCGATTTCAGCGCATTCTTTTTCGGTTCAGTTCTTTAAGTGTGACGTAGGAAAGCTTTTCTCATGAGCCTTCGGAATTCCGCCTGTTATTCAAACAGCTGAGATTTTATTCCAAGTTTTATCCACACCCTAACGATACACTATTTTTTTCTTTGTATTGGCAGTGTTATTCTATTCCAAATAACAATACAAATGCAGAAAACATGTGATTGTCTCATAGACGATAATGGGGTCTGCGCATGATTTTTTTTTTACAATTTTTACTGAAAGGGAATTGATTCAAAATGGCCAAAGTGGGGTTATTTCATAATTATGTGGTCTCCCTATTTTTTTTTTTAATCGACGAAGAGAAATGTGAACGTTTGAAGAAATGCGCGCGGAAATGGAGCGCGCTGATTTTTCGAAGCGCATCCATGCTGACTATGTATAATATCCACGAACGGTTTTTAAAGGGACAGCAGGGGTGTGACGTACGTACTCTGGAGGTACTTACCTCACACCCCCCCGCGAAATTCAAAACATTCCATTTTAACATGACGATTTCTGCTCCCACATGGAGTTTTTTGTCCTGATAAATAGTGTTTACTAGTCATGGCAACTCAAATAACATAATTAATGGGTTTTTCCAATTTTTATTTCTCATGCGCAGACCCCATCCCTCTTTTCAAAGGTCATAATTCCCTGTACTTTTGTCAGAAAGCAGGCGGAGGGAGCCTCTCGAGGGAGCTGAGGGTCTCCCCGAACAGGCTCACCTCATCTCATACTACCAGTTTTCATCCACTTCCAATCGACGGATACCTACCCACCATATTGCAACTTTTGGGAGAGCTCTCACCGAGATATTTCTGATGGAATTATTTAAACAAATGAAGGTACACATTTTTGCTATTTGGCAAAGCTAGAAAATGGATTCCGGAATCTAGCTTTGCTTGCTTTCTACTTCTAGCTTTGCCTTAGGTACTAGTTTTTCACAGTTTAGTAGATGTCTGATCTTGCTATTCACAACCGCTTGACAATATTAAATTGTCTCCCGAGCTGGTAGGTCGGTATCTAATTAAGGTTTTTTGGCGCGACTTTCCGTGAAATAGCTCGAGACGTGATGTAACTCTGAGTGGAAAGGAAAGTGCGAGAGTATTCAAAACGGAGAAATGAAATAATGATGAAGCAAAAGAAAATCGAAAAAAATATGTTGGCTCTGCTGAGCTCTTCCCTTCTAAGTATTCGAAACAGTAGATTTTCCTGAAGTTAACTGCTTGTATTTTGGTGCACAGAGTGCGGTAAACATGGCGTAGTACCAAAAGGTAGGGTACCTTGGGAGGTGGGAGTCTAATAAGCTGAGTGAAACGTTGACATGCTGGAGGAACTCATTCGCACTTCTGTGGCGAATCCTAAATTTGAATTGCACTCTTTTCGTTGCGAGTGAAAGCTTCACGTAAGAGCACTAAATCCTACGCCAAGATTAAAAAATGGTGAATTACGACACCTGAAATTCGACCCTTGTTGTCTGGCTACATTACGCCTTGGTTGACGACTACAGAACAGGTGAGTTGCTGAACTATCAACATACTAATCAAATGCAATTTGTCACCACCTCAGTTTAACACGATAGAATAAAAAAACAAAGACGAATCGGGTGATGAAGGAGTATTTTCGGAGATGTATCAAATCAACATGAGAGAACAAATTACATAAAGGGTATGGTGAGCGACCCCTCTTATCAGATAATAATCCCGTTTCCTAGCAGAAACAGTGCCTAAAACCTTAGAGCCGGTTCAAGTTACGTAATAAAATAAAACGAGATAATAATATTGAGATAAACGTGTATGCATAGCCGCTACGTACACTGCATATGCCAACACCTCCAAATCACGTTATTCAATCGTATTTTGTCCTTCCATCTCAGTCGTATTCCTTTGAAGCGATTCCATTTGGGTGACGTGAGTTTTTGCCTGAAATCAGAAGAAAAAGCAATTGTTGACGAAAAGGATATATTCAAATAAAAATACTCTGCCAAGTGGAAATGGATCATAGCTTTCCCGCGTCCAAGAAAATTCACAAAAATTGTGAAAGTTCAAAACTCTTGTGTTGATGTTTGACAGTTTATACAAAATGTCAACATAATCGTGAACGGAATTTACGTTAGCGCATGCGAGAGCGTACCGTTGATTCAATCATGATGAAATTCATAAATGGGCGCTCGAGGAGGCCTACCCACATAACTCCTGGAAATTTGAACAAAATCGGATGAAAAATCTGGAAGATTTGGCTGTAACAAGGAAATGCGGACCGATAGACACGGAACCAAATTTGTTCAGGAAGCTCTGAAACGTGAAATGCGAGTGGGAATTTTAATTTTGGATGACAACAATTTTTTTCGATTCTCTAAGTGAAAACCAAGCTTCGGTAGACTAGGAAGTATAAATAGAATTAAAATTAATTAATTAATTTATAATTAATTAATTAAAATCATACTACCTGTGTTTTCGTTATTTGTTTCATCTCACCTCATTCTAATATATAAAGTAGCTAGGCCTACGTAATCGGCCATTATCTTAGGTATTTGTATTACCTAGGTAATTGATCATCTAGGAGGTACAGAATTTCTAAACGTTTTCCACTACGTGTGTGGAAAAATTGAACAGGTGCTTCTTGGAGGGAATAGATTCATTTGAAGAATTGGACGATTTGAAATAACAGCTTGATTACGTTGTGAAGTAATTGCGCGGTGAATAGCTGTGGCATGAATTAGGCAACCTAAACTTAAATAATATGCCTGATCAGTTCAAATATAGTCAACAACCAAGGATCAACAAGATTTAAAAACTAAGGATTTGAGGATTAACAACAACTGACTAACAAGGTAGTCTGAGGGGTTGTCCATAGGCAACGAAGTTTATGTCACGTGACCTACGGATTAATTTTGAAGTTCATATATTCAGTGTATTCCAGTTAGTTGGCCAGATTTGGTGTAACTACTTAAATTTGGCGTAACTACTTAAATTTGGCGCTATGATGGTTGAAAGCGGCGTCATCACGCCATGTGGTTTATTGAGTCACCTGTTAGAATATTTACTCAATAATTAAGGTCAACGTTCCCTTAAAGAAGTAGGTAGGTACAGACTACTTACTACCTAGCGTTAACCAAAAAATGTCGGATATCAATTGACGACAGTCACAGGTAATACTTCAGCAAACGGTGGAAAGCAATATGTATGGGTCAGAACTTCCCAGAACTTCACAGGTTCCCAAGTTTTCTTTCGGCTTCAGAAAACGCAGGTACCTATCCAAATTTCAGAAGAATAATATTATATTTATGCTGTCTAAGCGAATCTATTACGGGCCATTAAATGGGGAATTATCATCAATTTTTTTTGAAAGATAATGGTTACAAAAACAATAATGAAGTCATATTATGGCAAAAATTGTGCATCTGTAATTTTAGAAAATTTATTGAAATATTCATAGGTGTCTTCTGTCATTGGCCAAACCCGTCCAAGATGTCAACCAAACGAAATGCAAATGCGACTTGTTTTCATTGCCGGCGAATATGGGTGGCCTTGCATTGACTGATCCAATAAAAACAAAGCTCACATCATACGAGGCTTCCATGGAGGGTTCAAAAGAGCTAATAACGCTCAGAGAAAAACGGTCATTCAATGTACAGGAGCACGTAAGTCAAGTGAAAGAAGCACACAAAAAAGCAAGAGGGATCCGAACCGAGAGAGAAAAAGAATTGTTGAGAGAAACCATGGAAAAGTTCCCACCAGAAAGGAGGAGAGCAATAAACAGATCAGTCTCAGAACTCTCCAAATGTAAATCTTCTGGCTGGCTGTCAACTACTCCATACAAAAAGCACGGTTTCGATCTTTCTCCACTCGAGTTCCGAGACGCATTGACAGTCAGGTATAAAAGATCATCTGTGGAAATGCCTACCACCTGCGATGGCTGTGGAGAGAGCTTCACCCTGGAACATGCCCTGGGGTGCAAAACGGGTGGGTTGATCACCAGGAGACACAACGAGATCAGGGATGTTCTAGGGGAAATGATGACGGAGGCATGGCGCAATTGCCGAAAGGAACCTGTCATTTTAGAAGCTAATGACGTCTCTCCAGGGCTGAAGGGGGATCTTCAATGCCGGGGAGTGTGGGAGCCACAGAGGGAGGCGTTATTCGATGTTCGTGTTAACAGACACAGACGCTCCCTCCTATGGTTCTCGCACTGTAGCAGCAGTTCTGATCGCCGCAGAAGAAGAGAAAAAAAGTCTGCCAAGTTGGGTGGGCAGTATAGCTTCCTCACATTTGTAACAATGACGTATAGAGTCAGTGAGTCAACATTTCAACGAAATTGGTAGAATAGTTATGGAGTTCACTTAATCCAATCACTTATCAAATTGTGGCGAAATCCATAGGTTGGTAATTGTCTTGGAGTCAGCCCTCAGCTCCCCTCCAAAATTGAGCAAAATCCGTCCATTAGGAACTGAGAAATCGTACTTTCAGGAAATTTACGTTAGCGCATGCGCCCCGATGGCCCGATTTAATGGCCCGATGGCTATTAATTCACATTCAGGGCACTGAGTAGGGGCTGCCTCGGACAATCTCTGAAAATTTCACCAGAATTGGTCGAGTAGTTCCGGAGTTAAGGCTATGAAACTCATTTCGAGATTGCGCATGCGCAGTGGATATTACTGATAGATTCGTGTTGAATTCCGAAGGTAAGTAACAGCCTCCGAATGCCCTCCCAATTCGAGCGAAATTGGTCCATTAGGAACAGAGAAATCGTAGTTTCAGGACATTCACGTTTGCGCATGCGCAATGGTCCGATGGCGATGAAATTCATAGGGGATCCTCTTGTGTCTAACTCGCTTAGACACACTTAAATCCCTGAAAATTTCACCGAAATTGGTCGAGTAGTTCCG